>JBBPOS010000340.1:0-30889 GCA_038091575.1 Leccinum subgranulosum
GCTGTCCAGGCATAGCCAGTTAGGGACCTTGCTGGGGGCACCTGGAGAGCTGTCGGACCTGGACAGTCCTGGCCAGCGCTGTCCATCTGAGGGCTGGTTTGCTGATGTGGAGCACCACTATGTATCACAAGGTAAATAATGAGCAATTATGTAGCAATACATAGGGCTACATAGTATATCCCCCACTATGTAGCACTACACATTGCAGGGAAGCCTATGGCCGCTACAGCACTATATAGACTACATATCACTATGTAGACTTTGTGAAGTTTGCAGATGACTGGACGACACATTTTTAGTAATGTTGCAAAGGGTATAGGATATTGTATACAGGTTGACTGTTCTGCACACAGTCGAGATCGGGGGGCCTGTTTATTATATTGTAAGTCGAGCCTGAGATTAATTACACACGAGTCTGACACCTCACGTACAGTCAAAGCAAGCACTCACCAATTGGCGAGCAGGCTTTGCCTCTGCTGCCGTTGTCGCTATCACCTCTTTCTTTTCCAATGACCCAGAGTTTGTGGACTTTGAAAGCTGTGCAGAATTTGCAACGGCAATGCTAGAGAACCAACGGTTCCTGTTCAGTGACAACAGGGGATTAGATCCCAAGGTACGTCGAAGTCATTCAATGATTTGCTCATCAGTTGGCTGATCTATTTGATACCGCGTTCTCGAAAGGCATGGAAAAGGATCTGGAAGTCGCCTTTTCTCCTCCAGACGTTTGCACACCATTTCAGCTATGCTCAGGGTCACGTTGACGTCTCGGACTTGCCGTTCAAGCAATATGGACCAAGAGGGGCACTTGCGCTTGCATGTGCAGCGGTGAGTTATCATTTCTGGCCCTCAAAGTTGTTTTAAAATCTAAACAATTTAGATCGCCCGTTTTCTCACTCTGGTCATGAACGACCAGGTCAGATTCACGCCTGCCAAATCACTGGACGTGTGGTCCAGTTATATTCCGAAAGGAGCCCAGTACGAATTCAACGAAGGAGTCTGGGGTGCATCCACCCATTACTACCTCAAGCCAATCTGCCGCTTGTCTGATCAGCAATTCCAGGCCATCGTGGATGATTCCCAGCAGTTCGTCAAGAGTGTTCGGGCTCTTCCCTGCTGGGCAATTGACTCCGAGAATGACAAGGAGCTGTCCGATCTATTTGCATTCCGCTAGTAGGCTGACCGTGAGTTCAAATATTCAAATCTACGGATACCATACTAAGTGCTCCTCCAGAGCTATTCCTTCACTAGTCTCAACTTGAATCTGCTTGCCGTGCTGTGAATCTATGTTCTCCAGTTGCCTGGATCATCGGGCCATCGTTCTGATTCGTCTCCGAGTCGTATCCTATCTTCATTCTGTCCTCTTTAATTCCATCCTTATCACTTTTCTCCTGCTCTGCCAGTGCTCGTGTTCCCCATTCACCTGGATCGTTGGACCACCGTCTCTTTATATCTACGTTTTCTTTTTTTTCCCGCTCTGCCCAGCATGTTTCCCACCTCGCCTAGATCGTCGGGCCACCGTCTCTTTATATCTATGTTCTCTTTTTTTTTTGTCTCGCTCTGCCCGGTGTGTTTCCCACTTGCCTGGATCATTGGGCCACCGTCTCTTCATATCCACGTTCTCTTTTTTTTCTCCTGCTCTGGCGCTGCCCGTGTTTCCCTGGACTTGCCTCCGAGTCGATCGTTATATCTGCATTCTCTTTTTCTCACTGCTATTTAGTCCGTCATTTTGATTCGTCACTTGCTGCTTCCTCCCCTTCACTGATCAGTCCGCACATTAATAATCATGTTTTGTATCTACGCGTCGTTTGTTCAAATGCAGCTTTTGGTTTGATTATTGAGAAACATCCTGAACATGGATAAGAATCATAAGATGAGAAGTAACAATAGAAGCATGGGATTATCTCGCAAGAACAATAAGACGCCGAGCCACAAAAGAATTACAGTATCGAGAGTGTCTAATGAGATATTTTTCTCGTCGCGTCTTGCCGTGCTTCGCGGATTCAAGAAGATGACAAAGCCAGAATTAGCCAAAATTAGCAACGTGTAAAATTACTGATGGCCTGCTACGCAATAATCACGCTTGTCCAAAAAAAAAAGAATAAGCACTGCCTTCACTGAGAGCCCCGGTGCCACCGCACGGTGGCTCGTTCGGCGTCGGCGATAAGAAGCGTCTTTCACAGACTTTTTCGTCATCCTATAACCGTGAGTTATGGTTAAAACAAAGTAAGTTCCTAACGAGTCGGAGAGCTGTAGGCTGTGCGTTTAGCAAGTTGATTGACTTGTTGAACAGCCAGGTGCCAGTCGAAACCCCGGTCGAGGCCCAAGAGCCTGATGAAGTTGGAATCGCAAGGCAAAAGTTGACGCTGTTGAATTCAGACGACGAATCATATTTGTCGGCGCTCGGCGACCTGGCACAAAAGCTTATGTCTCACTTCGCCTTCTCAGGAAATCCTGAAGACCTGGATGAGTGCATCTCTCGGGAGGAGCAGTTCCTAGAATTGTGCCCACCTGGCCACCATCTGCGCCTCGCGGCTCACTGCAACCTGGGGGGAACGCTCAGTCGCCGGTTCAAATTGCGGGGCGACGCCAATGACCTGACGCAAGCCATCAACTACTTCGAGGCTGCTCTGGATGCATGCACGGTGGAGGAGTCGTCATACGTTCCAGTAGTGGCAAACTTGGCCAACGGCCTTCTCACCAGATATCGGAGCTACGGTGATGTAAAGGATCTTGATCGAGTCATAGACATCAGTTCTACGGCACTATCAGCCTCCCCTACTGAAAGCCCCAACCGAGATGCACTCCTCAATAACCTTGGGAATGCGTTGAAGGAACGGTTCATAGAGCAGGGCAACAAGACCGACCTGGACGAAGCGCTGAGCCGTTACCAGTCCGGTCTGGAACTACGCCCTGCCGGTCACCCATCAAGACACTATGTTTTAGGGAATCTCGCAGATGTCATATTTCTTAAATCCAAAGCAGACGATGATCTACAGGGCCTAGAGAGTGCTGCAAACTATTACGTGTCTGCGTTGGAGTTGCTATCTCCAGGACAGGATGGCTATCTGTTGTTTCTCACTGGCCTCGCAGATGTTTACGTGTACTCTTTCGCTGTGCAAGGGGACGTCGAGAAGATGAACATGGCTGTTGCTTGTTATGAGAAGGCGATGGAGCACTCCACGGTTCCCAATCTCGATCGATCCCGACTCCTTGATAACTATGCTGGAACCCTCCGGACACGTTTCACGATCGTGGGGAACATCGATGACCTTGATCGAGCAATCCAATACTTGACCATATCTTCCATCATTCAGCCTCTCACATGTCCTGGTCGGCCAGTGACTCTTCTCGTTCTCGGAACTTCACTTGTTACCCGCTTCAATGTGACGGGTAACATCGACGACCTAGATTCCTCCATCGAAAATCTGGCTTCTGCACTTCACTTGTGCGGACCGCGTCATCAACAGCTTCCCACCATCCTCTCCCTATACGCCTACTCTCTCTCCACGCGGTTCAAAGCAAAGGGTGATGTGGAAGATCTCAATCTCACCATTTCGACATGCAAAGAGGCGTTGGTGCAGTCATCTCCGAAGGATGTCAACTATCCATCTAACGTGGCAAACCTTGCCTTCACGCTGCTGGACTGCTTCCGCGTGTCGGCAAACATCGAGGATTACCAGACTGTAGTAGATCACTGCGATCGTGCCTTGGCGTCCATGCAATCGTCAGGACCACGTATCATCCCCTTGAAGATTAGTCGTGCCGAAGCGTTCCTCCACATATTCCAGCTTGGGCGAGAGGAGACAGCTATGCAGACCTCCATAGATACGTTCCGTGAAATTATCCCTATGCTCGACGAAGGCCATGCGGAATATGTGGCTGTTCACCTCCAATTCGGCATCGCGCTCATCACGCGCTCCCAGCTCAGCTCAGATATAAAGGATATAGACGAATCCATAACGCATTATCGTATTGCCCATGGTCATTCCAAACGTGGCGAATCAAACTATATCCCGGTTTGTATGCAACTCGGCAATGCGTTACGCGAGCGCTGCGAGAACGACACTGATTCTCGCGACGGGCTAGACGAAGCGATCGTTCTCTTGGCAGAAGTGGAGGATATTTTGTCCTACACATCCGAACATACCGATTACAAGAAGGCCTTGATCGACTTGGGCAACGCACTCTTCCTGCGCTTTCAATCACAGAGAAACAGGGACGACTTGGATGCGGCGGTCGATCGTGTGTCGCGTGCTCTGACGCTCCCAGCTATGGCAGAAGAGTTTCTCGTTTCGATCACTCTCGCTACAATCTTGTCTGCCCGTTACGGTGAATACGAGGACGTGGAAGACTTGGAAAGGTCCGTTCAGCTCTTTGGCGTCGCTGCAGAAGGAATGCCACCGAAGCACATCTTTCGAGGAGTGCTGTGCCGAAACTACGGCAATGTATTGTTCAAGCTCGGATGTCGGCGTAACCACCTCCAACACCTCGAGACCGCCGTTGACTTCTACAAGCAAGCGCTTGAACATATTCCACCTTCACACATTGACGCGCCCGTGATAAACATGCGCCTTGCAGAAGCGATATACAAACGAGCCAAACTCCTCCAAGACAGCGATGGTGGCAACGAAGCACTCCGCATTCTCCAAGGCGTCCTGAAGACACTCCCAGAAGACAACCCGAATATCTACGCCGTTTTTTACGCAGCCGCCAAATTGTCCTTTACCATGTACCAGGAGACGCGAGAGTCTTGCCTCCTGGAGGACAGTTTCCGGTGTTACGAGCAAGCGGCGCGTTATACCCAGACACGTAGTTTCGAAAGCGTTCTAGCTGCGTTCGAGTGGGCGGCGATTGCAGAAAATATACGCCACTCGTCTGCATTACTCGCCTATCAAACTTCCCTCGGCTCTCTCAATCAACACCTCCTCGGCACGGCATCCATCAAGGACCGACGAGCTGCGCTATTGAACAAGCATTTTATCGGAAAAAAGGCTACATTGGCGACGGACGCCACAGCATGCGCAATCGATAGGGGTGAGTTGGGACTGGCGGTCGAACTGTCAGAACAAGGACGCGGGCTGCTGTGGTCGCAGATGTCGCGGAGTCGTACGCCTCTTGACGCGCTACGGTCCTCGGGCGAGGTCGGACAGGCGTTGGCTTCCGACTTCGAACGGTTGAGCTCCCTGCTCGCACAGAGTACCTTTGAAGAGCACATGATATCATCTGCCGTGAATTCCTCGCGACGGACGATGGAAGAGGCCACGCGCCAATACAGACAATGGTCGAAGGAGTTGGATAACATCGTCGGGCGTATCCGCCAGCAGCCAGGGCTAGAGTCCTTTTTGGACCGACCGTCGTTTGGGGCTTTGAAGTCCGCTGCTGTAGGCGGGCCTGTGATCCTCGTCAACGTCAGCCGTCAGCGGTGCGATGCGGTAATAGTTCTGCACGATGCACCGCCCAGACTGGTCCCTCTCCCCGTTGCGACGCTCGACGACCTGACGGCGCTATCCACACAACTGTATAAGATGCTGAAGGACACGAAGCACGTGGGCGATGAAAAAACGCGGGAGCGACAGTTGGTGGTGGTTCTACGCACGCTCTGGGACTGGATCGTGCGGCCAGTCGTCGACGAGTTGGCTACGTTCTTGCCGCGGGGTTCGCGGATCTGGTGGTGCCCGACATCGAAGCTGACGACGTTACCACTGCATGCGGCGGGGCCGTACCGCAATGGCACAATGAACCTGCCGAATTTGTACATCTCGTCATACACGCCGAACCTGGCGGCGCTCGTGCGCGCGCGCCAGCCCGTCTTTTCCACGTCCCCGTCCTCAACTGCGTCTTCGCCGCCCTCGCCACCCTCTCCCCCGTCTTTTTTAGCTGTCGGCCAAGGCGCACCGGCTTCTTCCACCTCTGGGCGATTGCAAACGGTCTCAGCGGAGCTCGATCTTGTGCGTTCGTTGCTGCCAGTGTCGATGCGGTTCGAGGCGCTACCTGACGAAGCGAGCACGGCGGAGGCGACGTTGCGGGCGCTCGCGAAGCACTCGTGGGTACATCTCGCGTGCCATGGGCAGCCACAGACCGAGCAGCCGTTTGACTCGGCGTTTGAGCTACGGGATCGGGCGGTGACGGTGTTGGACATCGTTCGGGCTCGGGGGGGCACTGGCGTTGACAGGCATAGGGGCCGCGATGGAGATGGAGGTGGAAACGAGAGTGCCATTGAGAACAAGGACATGAGCAAGGATAGAAGCGAGGATGAAGACAGGGCCAAGGACACCGACGTCAGTACAACTGCCACAACAACACCGACGACTACACCAGGCGAGTTTGCGTTTTTGTCAGCATGCCATACGGCCGTGGGCGATGACCACGCGCCGGACGAGATCGTGCACCTTGCGGCTGCGATGCAGTTTGCCGGGTTCCGGAGCGTGATCGGGACAATGTGGGCGGTAGATGACGGTATGGCAATGGCAATGGTGGAGGCGTTTTATTCGAGCATGTTTCCGCGAAATGCAGGCGGTGGTGAGGGCAAGGGGAGTGTGAACGGAAAGAGTGGGGGCGATGAGGGGAGTATGCATGCGAGCGAGAAGACGAACGAACCGGACGGGAACGAGAAAGCGGCATCTCAGCCGCAGGCATGGGACTCCACGCAGGCCGCACGGGCGCTGAATAGGGCGGGCAAGTTGGTCGACAAGAAAGTGGTCACGATCGATCAGCGGATCGTGTTTATTCACATTGGTGCATGACTGGGCCCCGGGGCAGTAGTGGCGGGGCCTTGCGATTATCCGATCTATACCATTCCGGCATAACGGTCCCGTCAACGTTTTCCTAATCGCTGAAGATCGATATACATGTGTATCTGTATAGGTAGTACATGTGCGGTCACATACACTCGAGAATAAAGTGAACGCTCCTTCAATGATTCCCTGTCATACGTTCGAGTCCAGAAGCCAGATGCCCCGCATTTGCCGGTCTTGTACTTGATCAACCTACAACGTCCATTCTCGCCGCCCCGCATGCGCGCGACGCTATCATAGGGACTGAATTACTACGACTCGGATGTCCATACTTGATCGGCGGGAGCGTTGCCAACTAGTTGAACTTTCGAATTACAGTAACATAGAAAGCTCGGGGCGCTCGTAAACACTAAACGAAACGCCTAGATTATTTCATCCCCCGTCCGTGTCGGCAACACGATCTATTCGTTTGAGATCGCGATCTGTGATAAACTTAAGTCAGAATAGATAGTTTCGTGGTGCGGCGACCGATGGCCGAAGGGAAGTCTAAGGTTTATATCATAATAGTGTAAACATTTGAGTTCCAGGCTTTTCCCCGTCCTATGCGGAAAAATCGGGGTAGCAAACCAACAAAAATGTATTTTTCCTCACACGGCGGGGCGCGGTACGATGTGCGAAAGATGACCAGTGCCTATAAATCGACAACCATCAGAGATATCGAGATGCGGGATCGAGATCGAGATCAAAGTTGAGAAATGAGAGATGAAGAAAATATGTGTACAACATATCGAGAGAGACGGAAGAGCGGCCCGAACAAGAGAAAAGGGGATCCAATCACAAAATAGAAAGCTAAAACACGAAGCACCATCAAGTCTAGGCAACCCTTGAGAACGCGGATGGTAAACTGTTCGAAATACAACATGCGCATGGGAAAACATACGGTCACAAACCGAAGGCGATAAAGCGCCATTCCACCCACACCGGATCCGACTGTAACTTATTTATTCCTAACTGCATGGACGAGAAGAAGCTGGAATCAAAATCAAAAGAAGATAGGAAAAAAGAGGGAACTCACGATGAAACATGATCAAACGAAAGATATCGTTGTCTTCTTAGCATCCGGTTTAATCGCTGCGCATGTAGGGTTGTGCACCACTTCGAGTCTGTGCTGGGTAGGGGGTTAGGGGGATGATTGATACCGAAGGAGAAAGAAGCATACCGTGACACAGCTTGAAAGCACCGTCGCGGGACGAAAATCTGAAGTCGAGAAATTGAAGTCGATCTGATCCATCAATATCCTCTCAGGGTCACCCTAGTGATCGTTGCAAGGTCGAGATCCTAACGATCAGAGAACAATCCCCCCTCCCCCTCTTCCTCCAGCGGGAGTGCGCAGCGCGAAGCTTGCCCATACTATAGACCAATAGCCCAAGGCACCTACCACCTCCACCTGTTCAAGAGCCGTTTACTCGAAACGACTGGGACAAGTGGCTTCGTTCTCGATCTTGCTACGTCATTCCAGTCGCTCAAGTTATCCCAATGCTACGAGTCTTGGCCACAGGACGGCCATCATTATCGTCTCTCGACCTTGTCGTAGGCTCCGATGGAAACATTCTCGTGACCTGGCATTGGACTCGAGAGGTTGGTGCCCTCAGAACAACCATCAACTGCTCGCTAGCTGGGCTCTCCAAAATCCAGGCTCCAATTTGCTGACGGCGGCTCCTACTGGTTGGTTGATCCCTTGAGTTGACGTCGTTGGTTGTGACGTTCAGGTGCCTGCCAGATCCCCGCTGACGCTGTTATCTTCGCTGGCAGGCCAACAAGCCAGCAGAACCTATAATCTACGTATCTTCCAGACTCGAACTTTACCGTGACACTGTGAGGAGAAAGTCCGGGCATTGCCGCGCCACACAAGTTGAGCCTTTCACTGCCTCTTTCTTGTCCCACAGCCGCATCATAGGTCTAAGTTGGACATGGATTCATGCTTTCTTTTTTTAGGCCCGTGCGTTGTGGCTCGCCTGGATATCAGCACCGCTCCCGCATCACATCGTGCGGCGCACGGCGATCAGCGTTCAACGTTCTCCGCCGAGTGCTCACATGATACAATGTTCACTTCTTACTGACCACTTGCTCGTTTCGATATCTTGATCCCATGATATATTAACAGGGCGGCGGATGGCTTCACTAGCGCATGCCGTCCGTCCGAATCCCCTCTTGAAGTAAAGGTGACATATACATTTCATAGGTCCTCGGTAACGACTGTTGATCCGGCTCTTAGCTTTTTTATCTTGATGCCGAGATATGACGGTGCGTATATGTTATGTTGGTTAGTAGTCGGAATAATTATGTTTAAGTTGAATTTCAGGCGATCAGTCAGTCACCTGCCCTTTTCATCGTAAACGCCAGGGTTCCCGTGAACGTCCTCCCAGCAAATCGGACCGTCTGCCAAGATTTTTATAGATGAGTTTTCACGCGCGATAAAACTGTGTGTACATAAGTACTTATCCGTCCGTCGCCCGGATCTCTAATCTATTTACAGTAAAGCCACCCACTTCAAGTTGTGTCCGAGTTATATGGGCGCAGGCGCTTGTAGGGCTTCTTTCCATGAATCTTTCGTCATCCCGATGTCAATCACCGTCATTGGTGCTTCACTTGCCTGGCCGTTGCAAGGCATCAAACCATCCCGTGATCGTGATTGTGTCACGGACCATAATACCCGTTCTATGATTTCGTAGGATTATTTGACTGACTTGACGGGAGCATGCGTCCACCGAGTTCACCGATCGCTGGCAAGTTGCTTCAAACCTACATTTCCTCGGTATCAAACTCTCTCCGATTCGGAGTCGGAAGGATCTTCGGTACCGCGGTAACACAGTGGGATGTGCGCCCAACAATGTACCGCCCGCCTCTTACGCCTTGGTAAGCACTACCCACGCCAATATATATATCACCCGCGCGCCCACCGAAGCCGAAGTCATGGAGTGTCAACAGAAACAATAGCTAAGAAGCGCGGTCTATTCGACAAACCGGGGCGCAAACAACATGTCAGTCCAAAACTATCCGGAGTTCAGTGGTAGCCCATTCATTTGCTGGTGAGTTTCCTCAACCGAGCGAGGGCAGGCCTGTGCCAGTGGTCACTGTGTAGTAGGCCCGAAGTGTTATAATAAGTTGTGGCAGTTCCCGAATGTTTGTTTTTTGATATTTCCTTTTCCGTATGTCTCGTTACTTGTTTCTTCTCATTGGGTCTTGGCAGTCCCTGCCCGCCCTCAACGTGAAGGGCACCCACCCCGCCGCTTACGTTCGAGCGAACGTGAATCCGAGCCTCCGCTGGGTGCCACGCGGTTCGGGACATAGATCAGGTTCGAGGGTGTCAGAGTTTTATTACGATTACGAATTTTATGGTCGAGCCTATGACATATTGGCAGCGTTGTCTCTCACCGGTCGTGTCTCTCACCGGTCGGGCCTGACACGTCCGGTGAATTTGATCTCACCTTGCCGTTGTTGTGTCTTTTTGCTTTTTCTCGTGAGTCGTGATCCTGCCAATCCACACATTTACCCGGTGGGTACGGGTACCTGTATGGCGGTACTTACCTGTACAATAACATACCCATGTACCTTATGCCGTGCATACGCTGAGTAACATTCAGGATCGAGGCCAATACGAAGCCTATGAATTACCACAGCGCCAAGCTTAGCAGCCCAAGTCAAGTCCAATGCAATCATTGGAACCGTCTACAATGTGATCATGAACCAAATGCGAATATTTCATGATTTGCTCATGACATGACGGTGTTCTCTATGTATTTCTTGCCAAGCAATAAAAAAGATGCAATCTAGATGACATGGACGACTCGGCTACGCTCAGATTCGCACTGTGTCGTACTCTCACTCGCCGCGAGTGAGCCCTCCGAGCCATCCGGCGCTCATACAGCCACCACCACCACCGCTGTCAGTTGCGCCGCCGCCGCCACCGCTGGAAACCCACCCGTACCCCCTGCATGCTTACATGACCACGCACTCTTTGATCTTCTTCCCCTTGATCCTACCCTTGTCCTCCTTTCTCCGTCTCCGCTCTTCCACCGCAGCCCGTGTCCCCTGTCCTTCACCTTCATCGGCACGTCGTCGTTCGGCGGGTAAACGTTGTCGATGCTGATGCTCTTTTCGTGCGCGCGCGTCTTCTTCCGCTTGGAGTTGTCGCGCAAAGGCTTGACTACGTCATATGTCGCAGGTGCGTCCGAGGTCAGCGGAACGTCTCACCGTAGAAAGAGCAAGGGGAAAACGGGCGGGAGGAGGGAAGGACGGAAGGAAGACACAGGGAAGATACAGGGTAGAGAGATAGGAGACATAGGGTAGAGATAGGGAATCAACAGGGAGCGCAAGGAAGAGAACGAAAAGGAAGACGAGAGACAGAGAAGATAACGAAGAGAAGGAGTAGATAAGAGGGAGAAGGAGAAGGAGAGAAGGGCCAATCCGAAACGCAAGCAAACGAACGAGCGCAGAAAGACCGACATGAATAGGGGTGCAGGGGTGCCAAAAATCCAAGAAACGACACAAAGGTACTACACTCACTCGTCTAGATCTACTCCAGCTTGAGCTTCGTATCTCCTCAACGCACCTTCGGCCGTCTGACCTGCTATGTCACCGCCGATTGGTACGGCCCAATGGAAATCCGAATCGCAAAACGTGGACCAACCACCGTCGACGTCTTCGAGGCGCTCCCACACGATCGACGACTCGTGCAAAAAGACATCGTCCGTGACGAGCGCGTACAGAGCTGACTCTGCCTCAGCGGGGACGAGGGTGGGGTTCGTGAGGGAGGCGGGACGGGCGGCGGGCGTGTCGGTGTCGGCACTGGCATCCTTATCTGCATTGGGTTCGACAGAGGAAGAGATGCTCGGGCCCGGATTGGTGTTGGCGTCGGCATCGGTGTGAGGCGTGCCAGGGGATCTATATACGACCGATAGGTGCGCGTTGCGAAAGAGCGCGACGAGCGACCCGGGCTCGAGCGTCGACGCAAGCTGAAAAAGACCATGATACGTCAGCTGCGACTTGGTCGCGTCCAAAAACTGTTGTGCGACGATAGCTGCCAACGCGAGCGGACGAACGAGTCAGTTTTACAAAAATAGGCAGACGCGGGAAAAATAAAATGGAGACTGGACACCGACCTTGCTCGATCTTGAGGCGGTCCTCGTCTGAATAATTCTCGTCCGACCGTGACGTCGCATGACGTGCGAGCGAACTGGGACCCGCAGCGACACCGCCTCGACTACTCGACCCTGCCTCCCCCTGCGCTCCCGGATCTGCTTGCCATCCCTCTTCATCACGCCCGACATTGCTCTTATTCCCGTCCTCTGCGTCCCCGCCATTGTCCAACAGCCTACCCCCGGCAATATGATCCGCATCGGCGATGAGCATGACTGCAGAATCATAGTCACGGATGTGGGACATCACGCCGGCTTCGGGGCTGTGCGGGTCGACAAGCCAGCCATGGACGAGCGAAATGCCGGCGCGCGCGAAGAGGTCGAGCTCGCCTGCGTCCGCATCAGAGGTGGGAGAGAAGGCGGTGATGGACGTGAATTGGGGGTTGAGGTCGAGGCCCTCTGGTCATGGAGGAAACGTGGTCGGGACGGCGTGTATCATAACGGACGGAACACACGTGAAAATTTAAACGAGATTGCGAGCAAAAAAGAAAGGCAGAAAGGGTGAACCATGGTACTAACTCGTGGTGGTTGGCAAGATGGACAACGTGGTGGATATGTCGATATCGGGGCAGTTGGTGAGGAGGTACTCGCCTACGAGCTGGGAAAGGAACTCGTAGGAGACATTTGTGCGGTCATGCGGGAGGATCTCGATCTGGCCACGAAGGATGAGGATGTTGCCTTGGATAGGTGGAGGAGGTGTTAGCCGAAACACGAAGCAAAAAATAAAAATAAAACAGAAGGATTACCGGAACATAGACTCACAAATGGCGATAAACGAGCATGGCCTTGTGAATGGTGGGTGAGCGGGAACAAGGGGCAGGATCAAGCGAACTGACCCGTTGAAGTTCTGAGTGATGATCTTGATAGGTCGAGATTTGAAGAAGATCTGTTTGAGATACCATACGTCGGCCAGGGACGAGTGGACGGTGAACGATTCTGATTGTGCAGTGGTCATTGGACGTTGTCCGGAGATGAAGCGATCGAACGTGGAAGGGAACTT
The DNA here is from genome assembly GCA_038091575.1 of Leccinum subgranulosum. Taxonomy (NCBI): domain Eukaryota; kingdom Fungi; phylum Basidiomycota; class Agaricomycetes; order Boletales; family Boletaceae; genus Leccinum; species Leccinum subgranulosum. The sequence goes on from JBBPOS010000340.1 coordinate 12,933, forward strand.
GAAAGGAAGGAGCAGGATGATTGGAGCACATGGTACGTTACGTAACTACCAGTGTCGGCGGCCACGTCGAGCTCCATTTCTGGGGTTCCTTGAGCTAGTCCAAGTCTGGGGAGCGGTGATAATAATAAGTTGGTGCGAACCTGAGCGGCGTTGGAAAAAACGGGAGACAGGCACGAACGGCCGTCGGAAAAGCAGGCACGATGAAATGATATGCACTGATAATAATATTTTGGTTTTAGTGTCACCGCACTCGGAGCGCTGCGGATCTCGATCACAGGTCTGAAGGTGTTTCAAAATTATTTGAAAACACATGGGAAACATGCCCCGAATGGTCGAACACAATACATGAGAGATGCGGGAATGCCACAATGATACGGAATAGAATGATACGATATATAGTAAGAATTTAACGAGAGGAAGGAGTTGGACTTGGGCTGGGTTGTCGGAGCGAATAAGACAGAGAAAAAAACGACATGAGATATCCATCCATCCGGCGAGGGCAAAATAGAATGCGCCGACCAAGTTGCGGCCCTTTTACTGCCATTCTTCATGAAACGTTTAAGAGATACTAGGAGCAAGATTATGATCGGAGGAGTAGAAGAGAGAGAGCCGAGTGGACGGACCTAAACGTATCCTTATGTGTCGGGGGGGCCATTTGTGGTACCACGAGCTCTGTACTGTGTGGTGTGGTGAGGGAGAGTGTAGGGGAGGTTGAGAAAGACATACATCAGGGTTGCCAGGTGCGGTATTGCCAGGATCCCTCGCGTAGTTCTGCGGGGGAGGGGGATGAGCGTCGGGTATGAGTGCGATACGATGATGTAAAGACTTGCCTGGTTATTAGGGATGGCGATGGCAAAGACGGTTGATGCTGCAGAGAGCAAAAGTACGATGGAGGAGAGCGTGAGGCGCATGATGTATGTGAGTTGGCTCGGGGACTGTGAGTGAGAAGGGAACGAGACCAGCGATCATTTAAGTATGCGCGGCGCTGCCAGGGGGGGGCCTGGAAAAAAACGCCCTGACAAACCTGCCATACGGGTAAAAACGAGTTCGGTTGTGCGCCAGGGGGAACCTGACAGAAGCGAACAAATAGATGCCGGTGTAGGGTCAGCCGAGCGTGTTGTTCCTAATATTATTTTTATTTTTATTTTGTATGTATTTGCAAATCTTGGCAAAAAAGAGATCAATCGCTCGCGGCAAGGGAGTGCCGGTGCGTGGCTGTGCATGTCACGTGTATGGTCCGTGCACAGGTGACGCGTTCTTGTTTACTAGACACTAAGAAACTATTATTTATTTATTTTATATTTTATTATCAACACATAGATCAGACCTCGTCCGAGAGTCAAACACTTTTCAATCATTTATGGCTGCTGCAGTGGCAATCCCGTCGCCCCTCGCCTGTCCGCTTCGCCGCTCTTCCAGGCTCGCTCACGCACACGCACACACACACAACTTACACTCTCGTCACATCCACCCTCTTCCCCGCACATGTCACCGCACCCGTCCACGTCCCTCGAAGCCACGCCCCACACCGCCCGACCCCGACATCGACCATGACTCCTCCTCCTCCGACCCCGAAAACGAACTCACTCCCCGCGCTCTTCGCGCACTTAAGCGCCAACGTCTCGCCCTCGACCCCGATGGCCTCCCCTTCGATCCCCGTGCTCGCCCAAAGAGGCGTCGTAAAGAGAACGTTCCCCGTCCTCCCCGCCCCCCATCTCAGTGTTCGAAGCGTTCCTCGGAGGCCCCACTCATCCCCCTCGCACCAAGGCGCAGCCCTCCACTCGACTGGCAAGCTCGCTTCCCCGCACTCGCCTTTTCGCTAACTCATCCCTGCCCGCACAGTATCGCCACACCGAACAGCGGCCCGCTCAAGGACCCACCTGTCCACCCCCAGCACGACGTAGAGCTCTCCCTCTCAGCAGACCGTCCTGCAGCGTGTACTGATTCGTCCACGTCCCCCGAGCCACTCACCCCCCTGACTCCCCTCACCCCTTCCCCCGAGTCCTCTCCGTCCCTCCCCGGTCACGACAGACAGTTTCTACTGCCATCTCCCCCTCATGACCCCCTTCCCTCTCCCATCTCCATCGATCATCTCCCCCTCCCGTCATCTCCCGATTCCATCCCTCAACGCCAGCTTCCCTCCGACACCTTCCCATCTCCCACCCCACCACCTCCCCCGCCTTCATCCCATCAGATATCCCTCGATCCGGCCCTCGATACCCTCATCCCCTTCGATGGCCTTCATCCCCCCCTTGACCCCGATTTATCCGTTCAAATACCCTCATCCTCCTCTCCGTCCCAGTTACAAGGTTTAGAGCTCCAAGATCACTTTCATTCATATCCACAACAGCAGCTTTATGTACCTCCAAATCCCGTGTTTGTCCGTGATCGTGAGATCAATATATGGAAACTCGCTTGTCAAGAGCGTGTAGATTGTTTGTGCGTCCATCATCATATCATTATCACCATCATTGGCTCTCCGATGCCTCCTTGCACACGTCCAAAAGTTTGCCTCCGTTCCAATTCCTTTTTGATCCGCTCTCGTTTATATTTGGGCTGATGTCATCTGCTAACTCTCTCTCTCTCTCTTTAATTACAGATTGCGCCGCTATGGTATCGATTACATCAAGGCTCTCGTCGAATCACAAGCCCGATCTCTTTCCCAGGCCATCTCTTCCCCTTCGTCTCCGGGCCCCTCCACAGCCGCTCAGACAAAGTTCCGCCTCTATACCCCGGCCAGTTATACATACTCATCCACATCCTGGGGTCCCTCGCCCGGCCCGCGCAAGCCTTCCCACCCCGATGACGAAAACGTGGATCTTGATCCCGCATGGCCTATCGACGATCCTGACTGGATAGATGCCGATGTCGATATGGAGGACGAAGACGAAGACGACTATGATGACGACGACGACGAAGGCGAGGATACCGCAGAAGCTGAGCCAGTGCGCGAAGGCGAAGGCGAGGTCACTCTCGACGTCATTACAGATACTCCACCATCAAAGCCCGAAACGCCACCTGCAGTTGCCATACAGGTCGACGACGTCCTCGGAAAGTCCGAGGCCATGCAGGTAGATGATCCGAGACCACCGTCGACAAAGACGATTCCCAGTTCAGAGCCTCCCACACCGCCGCATTTGCTTCCCCTTGCGACCGACCCGCCACTGCGACCGTTAACGCCTATCTCTAATCCATATCCGCTACCCCCAGTAACCCCGCTCAATCTTCCATCTCTTTCGTCGTTGCACGTCCCTCTGCTGTCCGAACCGCCGCGCGCTTTCATGGGCCGAGGCACTCCGCCAGACCGACGGCGATTGATTGAATGGAGCGAATTTGGACACTTTGCGACTCACGGCGTGGGTCCGCCGCTCTATCTCTCGCCCGTTCCGCAGCGCCACCCTAGTCCGGATGCAGGGATCGTTCCCATGTCTGTTGACCCTTTGCCTACCCAGCCTCCGGCGCCACATCCGCAGCACACGCACGGCGAGTGGACGTCGTTTTTGTACTCGATGCTCGAAGGGGACGGAGTCGGCGTGGGCCCGGGCGTAGGTGTGGGTATGGGGAATTCTTCGCATTCTTCCGAACCGACGTGGTATGAACTCGGATTGGCTTCGGTTCCTACCGTCGCGTCGGGGAACCCACTCGAGCTGCCGCTGTCTTCTGGCGTGGAACAACCGGTCGAGGAGGGTAACAATTCCTCAAGCACGTTGCGGTTCGCGCTGGGTTGATGCGCTTTTTGCTCGTCGTGGTGGCATATTATTTATACAGCTATTTTATCTGTCGATTTCCCGATCGTCGCTTCCCTCAACCCCAATTCCAACCTACCCGCTACTCGCCGCGTGTCGTTGTTGCTCTGCTCTGTTGTGCTCAGATGTCGTCGTCGCTGGTCTTCGTCGTCGCGTCCAACTCCAAATGGTGAGGCTTTCTAATAAATGCAATCACATGGTCACGGTTCATAAACACATTTATACCATCCAAATCCATCTCGCTGTCTCCATTATCGTCGCACATACCTTTTTTCATTTGTTTTTGGAAGTTTAGTCTGTTTTCTTCTTTCGTTTTCTTTCCTCGTTCTCTCTTTCGGGATTAATCTACCCCTTACCCCCATCGGTTTTTGACACGATGACACCCTTATACGACCCCTACATACATACCTTGAATGTAGCGATAGGAACGGAAGAAGAATCGATGACGCTTGTCGTTTTCATGTTTTTGTTTCCATCATGTTTCCATTGATTTTCAACGGGTTCAGTCGTTCTCGGGTCCGGTCGTTCGACCGGGTCCAATGATTGGATTGTTGGTTCTCTTCTTTGGATATACTTTATTTTTCTTTGATTCTCAACAACGAACACGAGTTCATCCTACCCTCAGATCTTGAGGTTCTGACTTCTAGCAGGGTCGTGTGGATTTGACGTGTTTTGATTTCTTTTGTTGGATTCCCTTTATTTCCCCTCTCATCTCCATCTCTGGCTTTCGATCTCGTATACACACTTCCTTTTCTCTCTGTTAATGATGGTTCCATGGTCCCTCATGTATATGTACCAGTTTTTGTTTTCCGTAGGTTAAACGTTATAGAGTAGCCTCGCCGATGCTGCCGGAAAAAAAATGGATATTTTTTGCGATTGCGTGGGTCGGCGAACTTCGGGTTTCATCGACGTCCATCCAGGCCAAGTGCATCCTACCCTAGTCGATCAAGCATCAAGCGAGAATCGAGAACGACGTCACGCGTCACGCGTCACCGCGCGTGATCGGCGTAGAAAGAAGGCAAATTGTTGGTGGTTCAAGTTGATGTTTTCGCTTCATCCTCTATTTTGGACTCCCGCTAGAAGTCCTCGAATTCTACAACTCGTCCGCTTTGCGCACATGGGAAAGGCTTAACTGACGTTTAGCGAACCCTTGAAGCTTTCAAGTCGGGACCCGCGTTGTCGCCGCTCCGAGTCGGACGGTTTTGAAGTGGAAGCCGACCGTGCAGGAAGTGTCATCCTTTCCTTGTTGCTTGAATTCGCCTAAAATTTCCATCGTACAGTCTCCAAAACGTTCGAGGTACGTAGCATATGATCTGAGAGATATGACTGACTGGAAAAGCCTGAGAGAGGGCTCCTGGATAGCTTGATTCCTGGCCCAAAGAACACCATACGTCGACCCTTTCACCGAGAACTCCCGGTCGTCCGCCGGGGTGGGGAGAGCAGTACGCAACACGAACAAAAACACGAGGCAAAGAAAGAAGAAGCAGAAAACAGCGATCCAACATTCGATTTCTCGAACAGCTGCGTGACACGAGTCCGCCCACGCCGGTTTAGACCTTCAAGGGTTGGCTGCTAAACGTTAAGCCTAACCCATGTGCGAATGCGCATTTCTAGAAGAATGAACTGATGAAGGTGAAACATCGAAAGTAATGTCTTCTTCCACGCCAGGGTCGCTGATCATGTCGAGTAGAATCTTGGTCTATGCGTTATGAACGCGTGAAACGCATGATTTTCACGCTCGGGGTCGTTAACCAACTTATTTCTACAGTAAGTGCTGGCCAACCACGTCGAGGATCGTTCACTCCTATTGATATCGTTGATCGTATAGAAACGCGATGTGATGTGAGTCATACCGGACGGACGATCGATCTGATTGGTTTTGATGCTGCCTTCTTCAACAAACCTTCAATGCAACCCTGACTCCATTCAAACAACGACACCCTTACTGGAGTCTCCCCTATGGAAGATTTCTCTACCCATCCGACTTCGAGAAACTGGCGCGTGGCGATTCAGACGGTCGCGTGCCGGTCCCGATCTGAGTCGAGCCCGGTTCAAGAGTTACTAAACGTTACGCCTAACCCATGTGCGGACGGAACGTCTACAACGAATGAGATGTCTGATGAGAATGAAACGAAAACATCAGAAGTATGAACTTTGTATTCTTCCACGCGATCCTAGCAAAATCTAGCGTCATGAACGCGTGAAATGGATCAGCAGCTAGTCCCGCTAGCTCGACGCGTCGTGCATGACGTTCAGTGTGTGACATCACATACTCCCTACTTCTTCTCCACAGCTTCCCTTGATCGCTCTGTTGATCTCGATGTCTCGCATACACGTGTTTCTCCGAGTTCCGTTGAATCTTCCTTTCTGTCCGATCGATAATTTCGACCCCGATCTTAATGTTCTCTCACTTGAGTCTCGATGATCCATGAAGACCGTGACGTACCCCGTGTCCTTCGTACTAGTACGTCAGTGGGCGCCCCCAATCATAGGAACGATTTTTCTTGTCTGCCTCGTTTTTCCGTGTTGGACGGAGAAAGGGGTTCGCTTAGAGGCCCCTGACGGTGTCATCCCTGGAACTTTCTGATCTTGAAATCGCGTATTGCTGTAATACAAGTAAACCCTTTTCCCGCTCTTCCAAAGGGTATCGCCATCAGCCGCACCAACTACATACGTACCTCTGAGAGCAGTGGAGTTTATCACACGATCGACGCACATGAACAAATCGTAAGATCATTTTACATTTTGTATTTTGCTCAATGTTACAAGAATTTACGAGCATCCATGGGATGGATTTTTTTTTAGGCTTCCAGCGTCTTCCTACACACCACCGCATTACTTACAACAATTGCCCGCCTGCGATCAATAACGAACGTCAGCATTTTCCGTCAGGGTATGACTTTTTCCGAGTCTTGAAGTCTTGTCGCCGGCGGATTCCGCTAACATTTTGCATTCCTGACCTGCCAACACGTCAAACAAGGGCAAGACGCGATATCCGAAAACTTTCACCGCACCTCATACATCTCTCTATCCCAGTCGCGAGGGCGCACAGGAGCTTTCCGCGCCCGCGGCACCGCATATCTATCACGGCGGCCACTGGCACGAGAGCGTACTACATGAGCTTCTATCTCCCCAATCGCCTGCGCCAGTATTTCGAATTCGGCCCGCGTAACATATATCTCTCCAGGTTGAGGTCTGCCGTTTTCCTGGCCTTGTCGTGACCGTTTGGAGGTGCTGGAGGGAGGTTTCCTCCGAGTCGCTGCCTGCTCGTTTTCGTCTTCTGGTACACAAATGCAATCAGTGGCAAATTTTCGAAATAACGTCACAAGCCACTTTACCTATGACGCGTCTCCTTTTGGCGGACGCAGGACTTGGGATAGGGTAAGTCCGTTTGGGACTGCGGGATCGGCCTCGAGGTACTGTTCGTGGCGGACTTGGAACGGTGGAAGACTCGGCGTGGATAACGCGCACGCCGTTCGCATGTTGATCATCTTGAATTTTTCGGCGACGACAAGGGAGGCAAGCGCTCAGGAACAACGGCTTACAGATAACGCCGTCCACCTCGCATTGCGAACATGCACTCGCGTGTTGTTCACTGAAGAACTCGTCGTCATCAAGATCGCGCACGCCTCTCGCGTGTTCACAAAGTTGTTTGCGGCGACGACAAACAAGGCACGCGCCCTGGGACAATGGCTCACAGGCGATGCCATCGTGTTTGCATTGCACACAAGCTTTGGAATGTTGGTCGTCGGGAGAACAGTTGCGCCAGTAGCCTAGTCGTGATCGACTGTGGCCAGGACGACGGCGAGAGCGGGAGCGTGACTCGGATGTGCTGCCAGTAGCTCTGGTGGGGATTGGGGTAGTATCTTCGAACCGAACGGTTTTCCTGGCGCCGGTGGACTCGGAGCTTTGGGGTCCATGTTGGTGGCGGACTTGCGAACGGCCGTGCGGCCGTTCGCTGGACACTGGTCTTGGTATTCTCAAGGCGGGTCGCGGCTCTCGCGCACCATCTGATTCATCTCTGTCCCATAACGAAGGTAGGCTGTCCTCGTCTTCTTCATCGTCTGAAATCAACAAATCGAAAGGGACGGAAGCTGCAATATGAACATACGTCAGTACCACCCCGAGAAATCCGGATGCAAGTCACCTCTCGAACCCTCCGATGTACGGCTCATTTCCGCGTCTACTGAACCCCTTTCTGCCTGTCCTTTTCGGTAAGTGATCACGATGACAGTTCAATATCGCGTAAAGATCAAGTGATGACTTGATGGATTTGGAGGGTGGGGGGTGACACGACTGTGTGTAGGCAAGTTCTACGGAGATATTGCGGCTGACCATGTTGATCTATGATCGATGATCGATTATAATCGATCGATCGATCGTCAAGGTCGAATGTTAGTCCTTTAGCACAATGACTCCGGATGGTACGAACAGCGGGCGCTGCACGGTGTGCAATAGATGACAGCCAAATGCAGGGGAAGTACATTGGCTGAGTACGATCAATGTGAGTACACATCGCTGTATTTTACTCGTCCGAAAACGTTGGTTGGCGTTCAAGATTCGAAATCAGGTAGGCGATGACAGTCAGCTGCTTAACAGGATCCCTCACGATCAGATAATGGTCACTGTCCGGCCAGGCACCAGTGCCTGTGCCGCTACTCTAAGCCAATCATTCATGTGAATGAGCACGATCTGTTCATGGATCTTATCGACTAACTCGTGGCAACGAGGGGGATTGACCTTCTTGGGCAGCGTTAGTCGTCATGCTGTGACTCGGAAAGCGCCGCAGCTCCGCATGCCTTGCTGTGAAATTACATAACACTCAGTTCGCCGTTCATGCCATCACTCGGCCTCTCAAAAAGCAACCTGGGTTTATCGTCGACGTGTCGTGAGTCGGTTTTTTTAGACTTGTCTTCCAAATCTTTGCGCTGACCTACGTTAGGTTCTGTCCGGGCTTTCATACGAGCCGAGGATATAAGGATGATAGTAACGTCAACATCGGCGACGGAAGTTCTAAACTCACATAAGCGTTCCTCCATGATGTGGCCCATCGCCATAATGTACTCCATCAAGCATTGATTATAACGGCGCTCGGCCCATGATTCAGCCTAGCCTTTTATAATAAAAGCTTCTTCCTTGCACCATCCGCTTCTCCTTTGTTGCTCTCTCAGTAAGCCGCCACACATAGCCCTACCAAGGCTATGGATTCTTCCCTGAAAACCGACTTGGTCAACCTACAAATGTCTAATTCTGTTAGCCGTGCGTCTATTATTATCTGATTGTATCTAGTCTCTGAAGGGATCACAGTTGTGATCGTTACTGCCATCGTATATGATTACAGTAATACCCTCCCGTACGCCTCCTGCCTTCATTCGTCAGGCTGAACTTTGGTATCTCCAGTCCTCACGTTCTCGAGAGAGGTATTCTTCTACGATTTTGCATGGGCATTATTCTGACTGGTGATCTGGGCAGGTGGAATATATATGGGTTCGAGGACCACTTTTTGTTAATACAAATGGTTTCTAATGCGACTACAGAACAAACGTTGGAGCTTGGTGTCAGCGCTCTTCGTTATCGTGAGTTTGAATCGGTTCCTATCGCCGGGATGACTCCATACAGCAATGCTAAATAATCATTGTTACAATACAACAGGTTCGATATCTCGGGCTCTGTGGCTTTATGTGTGTTCAGGGTTATTTCACATCACCCATCAGTGCCAATTGCTAACTCTCCCTTGGTTCAAATTAGAATGGATTGCTTCTGTATGTCCACGAATCGAGCAGGTTGCGTTGTGATTCGGAGCTGATTGACTCATTCGCAGTGGGGACCTCCTTTCTACCCGGTCCTGCAAAAGTAAGATTTTCCTCCTTTCCTCTTTCAATGACCGCTGACTCGTGGTGATGCCCTGCAGCTGTGAGTCTCCGTTATTGTTGCTTGTATTTTGTCTGGAACTTCGCTCACACATTGTGCCGATAAACAGTTGTAAGTATTCCCTCCTGTTGTTTTGCGTGTATGCTGAATTGAGATATAATTCAAAGGTGGGGTGCTCGAGATCATCACTCTATGGGCAATTTTTTTGTATATTTGTGCCGCCGACTGTGAGTACTCATGATGTCGACTTGGATAACAAAACAGTGATGCATCACACTGATTACAGTTGTGATGATCCTACGCATATGGGCGATGTACAACCGGTCAAAGATAATCCTGGGTATACTCCTCACTTCATATCTTGGGGAACTCGTTCCGTCAACTATTGCAAGCATTGTCTATAGCAATCCAAACAGTTTCGTAGGTACGTATGTCAATATTAAGTGATGCGCCGCACTGATGAGACCTCGCTCAGTGGTTGTCAATCAGATCTTGGATTTCTCGTTCTGCTCGCTGGGTGCCATATCTGACAGCTGGAATAAAGCAACCAGCCTCTCTCAACTCGTGCACGCAGGAGTGATGTGCACGCTAGTGATCATCCAGTTTACGGTCCGCTCGGTTCAGATGTACAGAGCTACGAAACGATGGCAACTCGGCCCATTCGTCAGCTTGCTGGTCGTGGAAGGCGTCGTTTACTTCTTTGCGTGCGTTTCCTCGTTTCTTCGTTCTATGACGCCACGAGTCAGATATGGTGCTAATCGTCTGGCTTGGTCCTCACAGTATCCTAATGTGGAACCTCGTGAACACTCTGTATGCCTTCGGACATTTCTCGGGTGAGGGACCACAGGGCGTAATTCTGACCCTTCTGGAGACCATTCCTATATCTACGTTGACCCCGCGATTCATCATGAGCATGCGGGAACTGTATGCGCGCAGCGTTCACGGTGGAGGCAAGATCGACACCGGCTTCGGTCTGACGACTTTATCTGGCTCCGGAATGAGTGGTTCGACGATGGTTTTTGCGGATAGTGAGGGAAATGGGGGATCTAATCATGGAGAAAGTATATCAATGATAACGAGAGCAGATATCCATGGTTCTGTAGCATCGTGACAGTTGACGACTCAATGATTCAAATAGCACTTATGAACTGCGAGGTACATACTACACCGTAGTGCGCGACCCTTCGCGAGAGAGCATGGGATTTCGTGTCAAGCTTATCGCGATGTCATGATGTGTTTCCTCTACCAACGACTCCAACTAGTACATGTCAATAACAACCCTCCGAAGTTCATTCACAAGTCAAGCGGTTCTGCTACACAGGTTGCCACGACTCCTCGAGCAGCGAGAATCGAACAGTGATTCTGAACACAAGTCAGAAGAGTAAGTACTCTGTGCCTCGCGCCCGGAGTTACTAGTATCGCCGCGATGCTCTTGCTCACCGTGCTCCCGGAGAGTTGGGAGTGACCAACGATGCAGAAAGCGAATCGGCATACCCGCAAGTAGGAGGGAAGAGAGAGAGAGAAGAGAGTAAGGCCGGGCACCTGGGTCGAGTAGCCTTGATGGAGTAGAACGAACGCATGACGAGGCGCAGTGGCACCCGGGCGTCATGCATTCATGCCTCGACCTGGGTGTCAGGGAGGCTGAAGGCTGAGGGGAGAGTACGAGACTAGAGATATGAGAGCGTCGACGAGGAGGGAGGACAGTGTGAGGCTGGGCGCTGAGCACGGCAACCTTGGTCAATGCCAACAATAATTATGGTGAGCAAGTAGTAGCCACGGGGTGAGCCGTTTGTCGATCGAATTTGCAAACGGCGGGGAAATCGAAGAGGAACCGGGGCGAAGATATTAATGCAAACGAGTATGTACAGCATAACTTCCTCCGGATCATGCACGATGTCGTAGCCTTATAATTAGGCTTGTTACTCGGCGCTGAAGCGCTGACCACTGATAGCGTGACGTACTAGTACAACTCTGGAGGGATTTCCTCATGTTCCGAATCGATTGGAAAGGGCAGTAGATAGTCCAGCGCTCGTAATGCATACATCGATTGATAGTACGTCATGCGATATGGGAGTCACGACAAGCAACACAAACATTGCGTTGGCTAGAAGTTGTATGTGTGATAGTATGTGATAGTATGAGATAGTGTACACTTCAGTTCCAAAATTACCAGTACATTGAACCAACGAACGGAGGCGCATATCAGCAAGGAGAAGTATAGAAACGATGACACGGGAAAAGAATTGTAATATCGGAACAGGCGCCAGGCTATCTACCAATGTGGATGAAAGGAACCCACGAAGTGAATGACACACCAGATTTGCGAAGACGCTGGACGGCATAGTGCAACGCTTCCGCGGCGTCGGTGATGTCGGGAACCTTGCGACCGTCCTCAAACAGCCGCTCGTACACGTCTTTGGTCACAATCGGTGCGTCCGCGTCCATGATCGCCCACATGGTTGCGATAACACCGCCATACCCCGCAAGTAGCATCCCAGCTGCTAGATGCACAGACTCCTCTTGCAGATACCGGTCCCCCTGTGCAGTCTGACACGCAGAGAGGAACGCGAGACCGCCCTGCGGACGTGACAGCCTGATAATGTCAGAGAGCCTCAGGCGACGACCGTCCGCGAGGCCGAGTCCGCTATCTAGCGGGTTTCTGGGATCTTGTATGCCATGGCATGAGAAATGGACCCAGTCAGCAGTCCTCATCTTTTCCATCACATCCTCGACGATACCATGAGAGTTCTGCAGGGTCACGAATGGAGATCTGGCCGACAACGCTTTGATGTGGTCGATTTCTTCCTCCACGGACCCCAGCACACCGAGCCCATCTGTCAACGGCTGAGGGACGGTGACAAGGCGAATATTAGACGAGCGACTGTTCGAATCTGGTCGAGCGGATGATGCGAGAGTACCAAGAGTCGGTATGTAGGATGGGATAGCGAAATCCGAAAGTTTCGTTCCCGCTTCGACCGTATCGAAGAGTCCAGCGGCGTGTATAGGCAGAAAAGTGAAAGGCCCAGTAACACACCAGAAGATGCGGGGCTTTTTTTGATCATCAGATGGTGGGGTCTGAGACACAGAAAAAAGTTCAGCCTTCGAGAAGCATCGTGACCTCGAAAATATGACATACTGAAAAGCCGAGAGCGTCCAAAACTGGATTTACGACGGTCCGCCAGAGGTCCGCGAGGATCAGCTGGAACAGCTCGTCGGGTGTGAATCCTTCGATCCGTTGCGGTTTGGCTTTGACTGCCCTGTCCATGCCCTCACCTCTTTCCCCTACTAACACATCGAGAAAATGCGGCAAAGCGAAGTTTCCCTCAGAGGGAACAAGTCGGGAGATTTCATCACGCGAAATGATAAGACGACCGCGTTTGAGCAATACACGGAGTAGAGCCTGCAAGAACTCAACCTCTTTATAGTTAATATCGGGGAGGGGGACAGGGATGACACCGCCAAGTTCCGCCATGATGATCAAAGCATCACATCGTTGTTCACTGGCGTTGAGGCAGACAACTGGCCCAGAGTGAGCCAAGGCAGCCAGCTGCTCGGTCGTCTTTGGCAGCAAGAAATGGCCAAACCCAGGCAAGGAGCGGATCCGGGAAAGAAGCTTTTCGCGTTGGAGAGCAAGGTCGTGGTGTCTCTGGACTTCCTGTTCGAGTGACCTGGTCCCACGGGCGTTAACAATGTCACCCGTGAATGAGCGAAATGGGCTATTGTCGCGAGAACTAGCATGTTCTAGCTCTTTGGAGATCTGCTGAAATTGATTGGCAAGGGCTGGATATTTGACACGGAGTTCGTCGACCGGAGTACGGAGCTGCAGGAACTGACTCCACACAACCGATCGTCCTTGTTCTAGCCACTCGATAGCCATCTCAGGACAACCAGCTTCCAGCGCAGCAGCAGCAGCATCCCGTGCTATATCAGCAGCTCGAAGTAGTAGACGGTGACGCTCCGAAAGCGAAAGTCCAACCCAGGCCAGTTGTGGAAGAAGGTTGATGCTTGCGCCATAGGCATCCAGAAGAGCCCGGAGGTCTCCTTGCAGGCGTGCAGAGGCAATCCAGTTGCGGGAGGCAACAAAGCGTGAATGAGCAGGACCTATTTGGGCACGACTAGCCGTAGAAAGATGCAATTTGGCTGCGGAGATATGTGAAGGGTCGTGAAAACGCTTGAAATGCTCCATGTATGTGGTCCCAAGAGTGTTCAACCAGCCAGGCTTGTTTGGATGGCCATCGGGAGTGAGAGAGACTGCCTTCGCAGACATAGAGATGGACCTATCGATGTCCACGACGTCACCGATGCGCTTAAAGCGATCTAATAACGCGAGACCCAGATTGTTTAACAAAGCTGGCTGGTTGGCATGACCATATGGAATGAGATGGACTGCCTCTTCAGCCGCCGAAATCGCCTTGTTAATGTCCGCAGGATCATGCAGTCGCTCAAAGCGACGCATTAACACGTTTCCCAAGCTGCTCAACCGATCGGACTTGCCAGGATGGTTGTTGGGAGTGAGGCGGACGGCTTCCCCAGACACGTAAATGGACCTATCAATATCGGAGATGTCGCCTAGGCGCTGGAAGCGTAAAGATAATGCAAGACCAAGGTTGTTCAATAGAACTGGTTGGTCGGTATGGCCAATAGGAGTGAGGCACAGTGCTTCCTCGCAAAGCGAAATGGAATTGTCAAGGTCTTCATGGCCATCGAGAAGCTCAAAGCGGCGGAATACCGAGTACACGAGGCCGTTTAGCCAACCTGGTCTATTGGGGTGGTTCATGGGAGTGAGGCGCAATGCCTCCTCCCTCATTAAGATGGACATGTTAATGTCTGCAACGTCACCAAGGCGCTCAAAGCGACGAGATAACGATTGCCCAAGATTGTTCAGCATGGCTGGTTTTTCGGTATGGTTATCGGGAGAGATGTGGACCGCTTCCTCCAACATTAGGATGGACTTGTGAAGCTCTTCAAGATCGCCGAAGTGTTCGAAGCGAAGCAATAACGAGAACCCGAGGTTGTTTAGTTGGTCCCGCCTGTCAGTGTGACTCTCTGGACTGAGACGAAGCGCTTCCTCTTGCACCGAAATGGACTTGTTGAGATCCGCTTGGTTGCCCAGATGCTCGAAGCGGCGAGTCAACGAGGTCCCAAGATTGTTCAACATGGTTGGTTTATCACGATCGCCATCGGGAGTGAGACATATTGCCTCCTCAGCTAACACAATGCATCTTTCAATGTCTTCGAGGTCGCCAAAGCGCGCAAAGCGACGGAGCAATGAGCACACGAGGTTGTTCAACCAACCTGGCTTGTCAGGATGGCTATTAGGAGTAATGCGGACCGCCTCCTCTCTCAGTAGAATGGACCTGTCAACATCTGCTCGGTTACCAAGACGCTCGAAGCGACGCAACAGCAAGCTAGCGAGATGGTCCAACAGCATTGTCTTGAAAGAACTCCCATCAGGAATGAGTTGCACAGCATCCTCCAACCTCGAAATCGACTCTTGCATATCAGCAAGGTTATGACCCTGTAAGGTCCTTGCAAGGCTAGCCAAAGGCTCGAGAGGGTCAGATGTTGATGTTGCGGAATCCCGCAGCGTAGGCTGTGCTGTAGGTATCAACTCCTGGTCAGGATCTATGCCATCCGCCAGAGATAATCCGGGATCAGGAATCGATGCAGAGACCTCGGCAACCTCCAGTGCAAGGCATGCTGCTCGATATCCATAACTTTCAACCGGAAATGATACCATTGCCCTCGAGAGTAGTTCCCTCGCCTCCGTCCTATCGACCCGGTCACCTTGCCAGCGGAAACGGGCCAGTAAAGCAAAACTGAGTTCGAGCGCTGTTGTAGCGTGATCTGGGTGACCACTGGCACGAAGACGGAGTGCATCCCGATACAGCGTGATAGGCGCGTCTAGGTCAAAGTAAAGATGGTCTACTTGACAGTGAATGAACTTTGCATTGGCCAAGTTGAACAGAGCGGCAGAATGACTTGGGTGGTCTAAGGGGTACATGTCCTGGACACACTGGAAATACGTGATAGCATCATCGAGATCCGCTGCGTTCTGGGTCTGGCGGTAACGTAGCAGAGCGTCATGTCCGTTATCAGTGAGTTGTTCCAACTCGCTCAATTCATCCGACTCCGGGAGCTATTGTAGTATGGTTAGGAAGTACAAATGAGCAGGACAATCTGATTACTCACGTCACTTCTAGCTATGAAATCGTTATCGTTGATGTTGCAAATACGTCGTTCAGTGGTGATTCTGATTGACGAACAAAGCGGAAAGATATCAACTGTCTGAACTGGAATGGTGATAGCTAGAGGGGAATGTGAGATTGAGCAGGACAGAATTTCACTTCAGTTACTCACGCTGGAGCTGCTCATTACGATCGATCATCTCTCCGCTAGTAGTCTCGTATTGGCGAAGTAATGCACCATTTCCGAACCTTACTCCAAGCTCGAATGATGCATATACGTTGAATGAAATGGGACAAGATCGATCCGATGGCCTATGTATATCCTTGCTTAGCAAAAGCGCCAACAATGACTTGAAAAACTAGGGAGATGGTGACTTACAGGATAACCTCAAGTTCATCCCATTCCACCTCTTCCTGGTCCACTAAAACAGGTTTGCTGGGAGTTTTCGTGGTCATGCCATCGACTTGAATGACAACGTGGAAGCCTAAGGGAAGGAAAGGGAGACCGGACACGACATCTGCGGCACGGATGTCTGCGCGGGGATGTCAAGTAATAATCCTAGACTATGCCTAGCGTTGCTACTTACGAGTGATGAAGACATTTTCCGAACGGCGGTTGTTTGTATCAGATGAGTGCGAATCTGATGTATCATCCGGTGGCCCTTTTCTTTCTCGATCAGGTTCTTCAGGTTTTGATTGTGGGGAAATGGCTTCGGAGGAGTGTTGATTGCCACCGTGTGAGAAAATTCGTTTGAAGAGAGAGAAGGGCATGGGTGATCGATGATCCTGGGGAGGAAAGGCAAGAATTCTGCCCAAGCGGGTTCGTGAGCGCTTACCGTGTAACTTCTTATAGTATAGGCTGTAGTACCCGCCGGGTCCATTCCACAGAATTCAACCTGATAACTTGTCACGGTCATGAATCTGTGGCTGGAAGAAGTTGTAATCCTCGCAGGAATTCATTCATCCATACATCGTTGGAGGCCCCGATTGTGCCGATATGGAGAAAATTCGTACAAGATCGAAACACGATTCTTGCCAATTTCGTGGTGTGCAGAAAATTGATGAAGTGAAAAAATGGGTATCGAAAAATCAAGCCAAAGTGTCATCTCCCTACATGAACTTAATGGATATTCTGTTCCACGTCTATGGTCCCACTGGCACTGGTGAATCGTTCACGTATAAATATATATGCCATCATGCGCTCAGAGTCTTTCGTTCCCTTCCTCCACTGAGAGTGCCTGGAAATAGCAGCGTCTCTGAAGGTACTCTTGTACACTAGCTTCCGGAACGTTCCCGCTACTTTCATCGGGGTTCGAGCTAACACTGTATTGCTTCGCTGGCTCCTACAGCTTGGGACATCGCGCTCTCACACGGCAGGATTGGGCCCGAAAAGCATGCCAGTGGCTCTGGCTCTTAGCGGCAACACTAGGTGGAATATTATAAGAACTGTTCCGCTCACGCTACTATGTAGCAGAATACCTTGAGATCATCACGTCGAACTACGATCCAAGCTATCAGTGTCACTGCGTCAATGCAGCCAACCAGTCAATCCCAGCATGTTCTCGAACTCGGAACATCGCTGAAATCTGCGCTACAGAAGCTGCTCGCTCGAGTGCAATCTATCATAGGAAATGTCACCTCGGTCATGCGCGACCCCGATAGGACATTGCACGACCTCGAACAAATCGCCCCACGTGACCTACCTTTCACTCTCGATGATGTGGTGAGTTCTCTGCACCGTCGCGATGATGCGATCTCATTTGTGGCAGCCGGCGTTTGCAGATACCATAATCCACAGTAGCACAATCAATGACGGAGATTTTTTTGTAAGTAATCTATTCCATCGTGTATTCGTGTTCTTATACTGCGTTCAGCTCGAGAAATGATGGCGCGCCTTTTGGACGACTCAGAATTCGGCGAATTCGCAGAGTAGCTTCTCATTAGTTTACGTGGGTTGTTGATTCCGGGTCTCTCATACGATCATCCTATGAACGGGCCTGGCCCGGGGCCAAGGATAGGCCTGGTTTGCCTGAGAAGCCCACTCCTGAGTCCTGCCCAGAGGCTCTCATCCTCACGGTGCTCACTGTTGCCCTCGCTGCGACGAGCATGCGCGGGGGGGGGGGGGGGGGGGGGGGGGGGGGCGGCGCCGACG
>JBBPOS010000341.1:0-33071 GCA_038091575.1 Leccinum subgranulosum
GATCGTCGAAATGCTCACATGCGAGAAAAATGTCTTCAGATCGCGAACAGAGTCGATCTGTTTCATTCAACATGGGCCGCCGTGTCTTGCTCGCCTCTCTGGTTGTGGGGAAGCTGACAGACGTGGAAAGCGACTTGTCCGTTCTTGGATCGCGTGCGCTCCTACCGGTAAAAAAAACGTACGTGCCGAATGAGTACTTACCGAGCGGTGGCATCGATCCTCTGTCGCCGGAAGTTCCCGAGACAACCATTACTACTACTGTCATGAACTCATCGCAGTTATCACGGTTGAGCACGCCACTATCGTTAGGCTCGGCTCTTGTTTTACATTATATTGTTTAAATGCCTAACAGACTGGCTCATGTGCACCCGGGGATCAAGCGAGATGTTACGACAAAATGCGAAGAAGTTGAATTCACGAAAATGTTGAAGGAGATGCTTGTGGATTGCACTGACCAGCCGCAAGAATCGTTCGATGAATCTGGCAAGGTGCAGTTGTTGGACGACTGTCTGATGCAGGTCATCCCTATCTGCAATGGCGAAGTGAAGGATAGTCTTGAACCATAGTAAGTATGATTTCGTGACACCATTTCATGTGAATTCTGATCGGGTTATCTAGCGCAAAAAAAAGTGACGAAAATGGCTTATACCCTCTCTTCGTGACAGCGGCGAACACTGCCCTCTTCTTCCTGCAAGATCTGGAGATTGAACACATTCAACGTGCTGATGCTTCCCGGGCGGTCTGTTTTCATGTAAATGACCCAAAGACGATGAAACAAATCTACGAAGGCCAGACTGCGGAGCGCAAGCCGGATGTACTTCTGGTATCCAATTCCGACATCCCCGGTCTCGATGGTTCTTTGCAGAATTTGCTCGCAATGACTATCAATCGTCCGAAAAATGCTTTCCAGTGGCGCTGTGTTCGCACGTTTCTGGAATTCAAGCGAGGGAAGAAGTCAATGCAACCACCTCCCTCAGCATACGAGAATGCCAATGCTCAATCGACCCCACAAGGCCAAACTCCGGAGTACCTGAGGGATCAGAATGCGAATGTCCAGGCTGGTTGCTATGCAGCAGAGATGTTCGCTGCTCATGCCGGTCGTCTACACGTAATTGGTATTATCATTATCGGTTGGTATTCTCACCTGCTCGATCATAATGTGCTTACTGACGCTACGATAGGTAACATGCTATACCTTTCGCGGTACGACCGACAGGGTGTTATTCAGTGTTCTGGGATCAACATTATCGAAAATCTTCCGCTGTTTCTGGTTCTTCTCTTTGCGATGCAACGCTTTACGGATCATCACTGGGGTTTGAATCCCACTGTGGACCCAAACTTTGGGTCCCAGCCAAACGTGCGCAAGACGACGCTGTGTAGAAAGGACGGTGGCAAGATGGTCGTCAGCCTTGTGTTGTCGGACAAGAAACGAACCCATTACGGACTAAATGGACGGGGTACCAACGTGTTCTCTGCAGAGATCGAGAACTTTGTTGCGTATGATCTGGTCGTCAAGGTCTCCTGGCCAGAAGCTGTGCGCGTCAGCGAACCCGAAATGTTGGAGAAAGTACATGGTATTGCACAGCACAATGGCGACGTGAACGGACACGTTCCTGAGATGATTTGGTCAAAGAAATTCGAAGATACATCCACCGCAAAAATCCGGGAACGTCTTGGCCTACCCACTGGAGGAAGTCGTGTTCTGTATATGATGATCCTTCGAAAGCTGAAACCGATCACCGAGCTCGATGGTGACAAGTTTCTGTACGCATGGTGGGAGACAGTGAAATGTGAGTCGCTTCCATTGTTATAGTCTGGTTGTATTTTTTACTTTCGCATCAAGGCCACCTTGCCCTCTGGAAGAATGGCATTTATCACCGAGACATCAGCCCACCCAATCTGATGTACTATGAAGACGGAGAGAAGATTGTGGGTGTTCTGAATGACTTCGACTTAGAGTCTACCGAGGATAGTGTTACTGCAACGCAACGCACTGGAACGGTCCCTTTCATGGCAGTCGACCTCCTTACAGTGGAAGGGATTCTGGGAGAAGTGAGGCATTTATATGAACATGATGCGCAGTCTTTCATTTGGGTATTGGTCTGGGTCAGCCTTCAGTATGAGGGCGGAAAGCTTCACGGGCGTCATCCCGAGCTGGATGAGTGGCAGAAAGATGATCCTGTTAGGTGTGGGGTAATGAAGTCTGGCTTTCTGTTGTTGGGAAGCTGGCGGAAGCTGCTATCTGGTAAAGGCCACGAAGGCAATTGGAAGTTGGCAAAGAAGGGCATCATAGCATTGCGGACCCTGGCAATTTCCAAGAGCGATTCCGGGGGTTCTCTAACTTTGGACATTGATGCAGCGTTTGAGAAGCTTCTGATGAAACTAGACCCGTACGCACAGATGTCGTAGTTCTCTTGCTGCTGGTTGGTTGTCGAACAATCATATGAGGTCTGTCCAGCCGTTTCTATGTATGATACTATTGTAAGATGGCTTCGCCATTCTGATCTTGAGTACACTGGCACTGCAATCAAGATGCACACGCTCCTCTACCTTTTCCTTGTCATGCTTCATCGTGATTCCGAGTCCGCGCACGGCGATGAACTTGGGGAATTGTTGGGATTCTTCGGACGACGAGGCACTCGTCTCATGAACAATTTTCGGTGTGGGCTGACACCCTCTGTTATGTACGAACGCCCTGATTCCGAGCGAGAATTCTTGCGCATCATGGTGGACAGGTTGCAGCCAGGGATGGTGTTTTTGAACAGGCGACGTCTTCTTGGACGACAATGACGGTGCTGCAGGTTGTGGTCTCTGCGTTGGCCCGGTGTGAGTCAGCAATGGGGTCAATACATATCAACATGTGTCAAACGGTGTCATGGGATTCAGCGAATCAGCGTAGGCTACCAGCTGGTCAGGAAGAGGTTTGGTCAAGAGCACACCAAGTTTCTGGATCAAAAATTAGCCCAACGGACACGCGTGAATTGACCGAACCATTACAGAAGCGTAATCTTCCTTTCCGATGATTCGAGGAAACCGACTGAATGTGCGCTGGAGAGCATTCAAGAGTTGTGTATGATGGTCTCGTCGCCGTCCTGTAATACAGACTTGGAAAGAAAGGCCTGAACAATCAACTGAGATAATTACCACCCATAGTTCCTTGAATGCAGTGTCGTATTCGAGCGAAATGACATCGTCCTCGAGGGGTATGAACTGCAGGTTGTATGACGAGATGGTCAAGTCGCCGAGTACACCCTCCTCTTCCAGTATCCGAGAAACAAGGATCGACGTGCAAGGAACGAGGAATAGCGTGTATCTATACTTGTGGGATTCCTTGGACAACTTCTTGATCTGATCTGGCACTTTGTTTGCAGAAACGAACGAGGTACGGAAGCGGACATTACTGACCCGCGATTCTTTTCACGTACTTGATGAGCGGCCGGAAGAGGTAGACCACGTTCGTGGTGGTCTCAGAGGGCCGGACTCGAGCTATCGACATCATGATTCTATACCAACGGATGAGAATTCACGTGATGTGTGTTCGGGACCAACATCACCTTCAAGAGCGCGACTTCGGTCACGAGTCCCAATGGCCCTGCAAGAGTCGGATCGAGCACGAGCGTCTTTCACCTGGGATGGACAAGCGGCGATTCTACACGCAGAGCGACAGGTACCGGGGAGACTCTCACTGAATTAAGTGCATTCACAAAAGCATTTTTCGCAGTTTCCTTGAGGACCTGAACATCCAAAGATTGTTCGCTTTCACGCTCGATGCTCGAGGTGGACTGGGAATCTGCCGAGGACAGCGACCTCTTATAATTTATTGTGGGAGACACGTTCATGAACGGCACAGCCACGAATTACAAGGATGGACCAAGCACACTGAATACTAAAGGAACGGTGAAACCGAACGCTATTGTCATGTTCTTTACCAGCGGACGGCCCTGACATACCATGGAATCGTCCGCGCTCGTCCTCGAATGCGGCGGAAGACGCTCTCTTCTTTCCTTGGCCGAATGTCGATGGATAACCTGTGCGTACTTCCCACATGTTCCATTCACGTAACGTGGCCGAACAAGGATAATGCAGCGTGGACGCTTTACTGGCTGAAAGCGCCCGTCGCCTTTGCGACTATTTCGGTTTCTCGTCTGGTTTATTTCTCGTATTCCATGACATTGACGGTGAGCAACTCCTCGATCACGCGCAAGGTCCACCTCTCACTCGTCTAGTTGAACGTGTGGTCTTGTACGGTCCTCGTTGGCGTTTCGGCGGTCGTCCTGCACATCTGCATTCGCTGGCGGTTCTTCAATTCGTACTCTCAGCTCAGAGAGCCGCCGCTCGTCAAGCCGGATGTCAACGCCCTCCACCCAGACGTGAATATGACAGAGCCTCCACCCGTGTCACACGATCCCTTGAACGACTTCCTGCAAGCCCTGCGAATTTTCGGTTTTCTTGAGAAGCCTGTCAGTCTTATCATGTCTCTTTGCACTTTTCCGCCCATATAAACGCTCGGCAGGTTTTCCATGAGTTGGCCAAGCATCTACAGACCAGACGGCTTGTTGCAGGGGACAGCATTCCACTCGATCAAGATCAAAATTTCTATTGTGTCATTGACGGAAGCGTCCAAGTTTTCGCGCGAACTGGCGAACCTGCACAAGATGGTCCCTGGGATGACGAAGATATGAACGGGTGTCAATTAATCAACCAAGTTGGGAGCGGAGGCACTCTGTCCAGTCCTTTCAATATCCTCAGTCTGTTTACAGACCAGATCAAGTTGAGCTGGCAGGAGGATCCCATATCCGCCTCTGACTGTCTGAGGTTGACTGTTCCGGACCAACCTATCAGAATAAATGGCGACGTGGGACAGCTTGATCTTGATTCAGAAACATCCCCGTTGGCTTCGTCCTCGACGTCGGTACCTCATCCAGCGCAGTTGGCGGAAGGCGCAATTTATTCCAGCAAGTCCCACAACGCATTGAACCCGACCTCACTCTCGTGGTCAGAGTCCAGTCACGTTCGTCACGGCATCACTGGTCGGGCGGTAGAAGATAGTACACTTGCGGTCATACCGGCTCAGGCATTCAGAATAGTTACCAAGAAGTTTCCGAAAGCGACAGGTTATATCGTCCAAGGTAAGTTTCATCAGTCCATTATCACTTCCCGAGATAACATTTTCGCGAGAAAGTAATCTTGACGAGATTCTCTCGGGTGACTTTCAATGTGGCCCACAACTACCTGGGGATGACAACGGAAGTCCTCCGCACCGAGAAGGCGATCAACGATATCGCATGCCATCCGTTGCCGGATTCGTTCTACGAAGGCGGCGGTTTACGTTCTTTGCATCAGCGCTTTCATGATGTGGTGGTACAGGCACCTGATTCTGGGAGCGACCATTTGAACGATAGGCCCTCATCATCACCGCCTGTGTTTTATAACGACGGTGCCAGCAGCGTTCTTTCCCCTTCGAGAGAAACGTTTGCGGAAAGTCCTGCAACTATCGCTCCGGAAAGTCCCGTACTCACACGTGCCTTTTCTCTTCCAAAACACCAGTCAGTTCAAGCAGGCGATCTCCTCACCTCCGCTGGCCAAGGGAACGATTGGTATAGGCCTTACACTCGTACTTTCAGCATATTCAATCCACCTCGTACCGTCCCTCCCGGAGAAATTCTGCCCACGGGTCGTCTCCCAGATGATGAGTTCAATCTTCGCGACGAGGTCATGGCCTGCGTTGCAAAGTCCATTGGATTACTGCAACCACCTATCAGCGGGATACCATCTGGCGTTGCTTCCCCTGCTTTTCCACCTTTGAATGCTTCAGGGCCACTTCCAGGTGCCTCTCTCCTTGAGACGTTGTCACTTTTAGACACGGGGGAAGACAGCGCGTCTTGTGGGACCGGGACTTCTTCGCCTGGCGCCGGTTACATGCGCGGTTTGGACAACGAAGTGGAAATTCTGTTCTTCCCTGCTGGTTCCACCCTCGTGAAGACGGGTGAACGCAACACAGGTCGGTGTTTTGTAACAAGGAGATTGCAAAAGACTGATAATCATGATATAGGTCTCTACTATGTCATCGAAGGATTTCTGGATATACTCCTTCAGACAGAGACGCAAGCTTCAGCTCCACCAATATCGCAATCCAGAGCAACAGGTTCCGATGCAAACTCGACCAGGGATAGGCGGGCGACTCACAAACTTCTCTTCACCGTAAATCCTGGAGGAATTGCAGGGTATCTTGGTATGCTTCACCTCGTACCGTTAGACTTTTGACTGATCGCCTTTCCAGCTTCGCTTTGCAGTATACCTTCTTATGTTGACATTCAAGCCAAGACGGATACGTACGTTGGGTTTTTGTCCGCCAAGGCTTTGGAACGGCTGTTGGCGAAGCGGCCTATTGTTCAACTGACGCTAGCGAAGCGATTGATTTCGTTGCTCTCTCCGACCGGTATGCATTTTCGCGCTCGATTACAAGATGATGGTTCCTCACGCCATTCCAGTGTTGCAGATTGATGCCTCGTTGGACTGGATGCAAGTCGATGCCGGCCAGGTTCTTTGGAGGCCCCAGGACGCCAGTGACAGTTTCTACATTGTCATCAATGGACGATTACGTTGCATAACTGAGGAGGAAAACGGGAAAGTGACGATCATTGGCGAATATGGGCAAGGAGACACGGTCGGAGAG
Source organism: Leccinum subgranulosum (assembly GCA_038091575.1). Taxonomy (NCBI): domain Eukaryota; kingdom Fungi; phylum Basidiomycota; class Agaricomycetes; order Boletales; family Boletaceae; genus Leccinum; species Leccinum subgranulosum. The sequence continues at coordinate 6,677 of JBBPOS010000341.1, forward strand.
TTTGACGTGATCGCCAATTCGCCACGTCGGACGACGATGCATGCTATCCGTGATTCTGAGCTGATCCGTATGCCACAAACCCTTTTCAATGCTATCTCATCGCGGTGAGTACACTTTGAAGTCGATGAGAACCCCAGTCGTATTGACATATCCTTATTAGCAACCCGCGCGCTGCGGCACAGTATGTCACGATTTCGAAAGTTACACTAACATGCTCATTGAGTTCCTAGGCTTCTGCGTGCCATTGCTTCCCGGGTACGCAGGGAGATAGATGTATCCTCGAAAGTTCGTCGTCCATTCACGACGACAGAACTGGGTCAGAATAACACAAATCTGAAGACCGTGGCCATTATACCTGCGGCTCGGCAAGTTCCTGTTGCTACGTTCGCACGGAAGCTCAAGGCTGCATTGGAGGAGATAGGTGCAAAAACTTCATATCTCAGCCAAGCTTCTATTTCGGGTCACCTTGGATGGCAGGCCTTTTCCAGTATGGGAAAACTTAAAGTTGCGGCGTGGTTAGCCGATCAAGAAGAGCGGTACCGTATCGTGCTCTATGTCGCCGATTCACCTGTCAACAGTCCCTGGACGCAGACATGCATTCGACAGGTAGGCACGGTTTATTGATTCGGGACGTAGCTCACATTTTCAGGCGGATTTCGTTATGGTTGTTGGTATGGGAGATGATCCGAGTATCGGGGAGTATGAGCGGCTGCTCCTCTCTATGAAGACCACTGCTCGGAAGGACCTTGTGCTTCTCCACCCAGAACGATCGGTTACGCCTGGATCTACGAGAGAGTGGCTCAAGGTTAGTAGAGCCTAAGACGAGTGCAAGCCTTCTGATGCTAACGTACAATACAGAACCGACCGTGGGTTCATCAATACTCTCACGTCGAACTGCCAGTGGGTGCTATACAGCCATGCGTCATTAAAATGCTAATATGTAATCTCAAACACCAGGGTCTCGCTGTGCCTACCGCTAAGACATCGTTCCCACCGGAACCCCAAGGGGTCCATCCGCTCAGAAACCTCAAGCGCAAAGTGCAGAGTGGCGTTCAGACATACAGAGTGCCAACGAATACCCGTCCCCAAAGCGATCCCTTGACCAACGACTTTTCGCGACTAGCTAGGAAGCTTTGTGGTAAATCAGTGGCAGTCGTGCTTGGGGGTGGCGGCGCACGCGGGCTGTCGCACGTCGTGAGTGGTCTTTTTTCCCATCTCCATGGGGATACCAACCTTGACTTGTTCGTGCCTTCAGGGTGTCATCCGAGCCCTGCAAGAACGGGGTATTCCCATCGACAGTATTGCCGGAACGAGCATAGGGGCTTTCATCGGTGGTCTATATGCGCACTACAACGACTTGATGTATTGTTCAAGTCGAACGAAGCAGTTTTGCCGTCGAATGGGAAATTACTGGGGCACCATATGTGATCTCACTTATCCGCTAGTGGCTTACACGACGGTAGGCGTTTTCATGCCGAAGATGAAATGCTTAGCACTTACTCTAAATAGGGACATGATTTCAATCGCAAAATATATGAGGTAAGTGATTGCACCACTCCGGAAGGCCGTATTGAGCAACCCGTCATGTCAGACTTTCTTCGATCTTCACATCGAGGACATGTGGCTTCCGTATTTTTGCAACTCGACAAATCTCAATACGTCGTGTATGGACATACACGACACTGGTTATGCCTGGAGATACATTCGTGCGTTACGTTCTTTATGTGCTTTATTTCTCATGCTACAATTTGTATGATCAGGCGCATCCATGACCTTGGCTGGCATGTTACCTCCGATGTGTGATAATGGTAGCATGCTTGTCGATGGCGGTTATCGTAGGTCTTTTATCATATTGCTGGCAGTGCTAAGTTTGACCTGGTTCTCGGCAACTAGTTGACAACCTACCTGTAAGTGACCGGGACGGCTTATTCAGGCTGCCGAACTAATCTGAAAGTTCTTCTGACAGGTAACGACCAGCCTCTCGATGGGAGCGAGCGTCGTATTTGCAGCGGACCCCGGTGCCGTAAGCCGTCCGCCGAAAGTCGATATTGTTGCGCTAATCCGTTTTGCAGATCGACGACAACTCGCCTCGCCACTATGGAGACTCCCTGTCTGGATGGTGGCTCCTCTTCAATAAATGGTTTCGGTTTTCGGAAGCGGATTATAATGTACCGGCGATACCCAAGATACAGGGTCGGCTCACCTAGTCAGTTGTCCACACTCGTTCTCTCGCAATTGTTTCGGTTCTGAAGTCGCTTTGTTTTTAAAAGCACGGCGAGCGTCAGGACGCTCGAAGAAGCCAAGGTTACCCCAGGCGTGTTGTATATGGGCATGCCCGTTCTGAACGTAAGCGAAACGTTTCTTGGAGCGATGATGAGATCCTGACCACCCCCTCCCAACAACAACAGTACGGATTGCTAGACTTTCACAAATTCGACGAGCTCGAGCAGAAGGGCTACTTGGCCGCGTGCGAATTCATGGACCAATGGGAAGAGCAAGGGAAGATGCCTACATTGACCATCGACGGACCGAACGCGAACAAGAGCAAAGCCACGCGCAAGGGCAGGAGTGCACGACGTAATTCGATATAGCTCCCCCCACACACACACACGGTGCCAGTGGGAGCAGGTAGCGGATCTTGATTATTTTATTTGGGCCCATCACGCCATCACGCGTAGACCATTCGTTCTTCTTTATGCTGTACACTTTACTTATATGACTGCTTCGATGGTTTATCTACACAGCAATGACACATACTTTTACGACACTGCTGGTTGGTGATGTAAGTATGCAAGGGAAGGCTTCTCAGACCCGGACAGGATTATGCAGCAAGAGCAAAAACATGGCACCAATGCAATCAATCACTTTCAACGTGGTGGAACAGCGGAAAGGAATAAATAAGAGTGAACAATTAATCAATAATAACGGATATGCTGGAGACGGAGGCACTGCACAACAAATTTGACGTGCAGTTTCAGGCTTACTAGAAACAAACAAGTGATATGATGGCAACGAATGTGGATGATACACGATCACGGAATCGAAGCAATTACATCAAGGGTCTACTTCGGCGGGTTAGCGAAGAAGCCTATGGGATGAACGCCGATTACTCACCTTAGTGAACAACATGCTGGTGGAAGCTCAACAACAACAGCGCATCCTCAATTTTTACGCCAGAATACGTGACAGTATTCATCCCCAGGTCGTAATCGCTGGGGCCACTGACCGGCGTCATTCCGACGGCTTTTCTCAAGTCCTGGAATGTGGGTGGCCCGACGAAGCCCATGTCTACGGGCTCCATGCCGTCAGGGCCAGGCAGATGCGATCTTGGCCGTTTATTTGGAGGTGGTGATGACGAAACGTCAGTGAAGGGAGTCACAGCCTCCTGATATTCTTCCTCGCTCCGTTCGTCCATCTCCTGGTCCATGATATCCTCGTATACGAGGTCCATGGCATCATCGTCGTCATACACAGAAGACCCAGACGAGATATCGTGTTCATGGGGATTGGCAGTCGCAGATGTTCCCCCACGCCTTCCGCGCTTACGAGCATTCTGGCGGATATTACGGAACCAGTTGGTGACCTTGCCGACATCCCTAGATAACAATGAACGACCATTCCAAGATTATCATCGAAACGGGAACTCACATGCCAATCTCCAACGCTAGTGTATTTCGCTCCTCTATTGAGGGCGTCAACGTCCGATGAAGTAGCTTCTTAAGTGCGTTGAGTTGATGTGGTTCTGGGCGCGAGCGGCGAGGACGTGCGAGTCCGTCGTCGGCCCCGGCGCCTCCACTACCTTCATCCATGTGAAGGTCTCTCGGCTCCCTGGCATAGGGCGGGGCATTTCTCCGCGTTCGCGGAGAAGACATACGAGAACTTAGTGAAGGAGGTAGCGACATCCTGCTCCGGGGAGTAGAGACTTCCCGGTAATCGTCGGTTACTGCGGACGATAGTTTGGACGAGGTCGAACGGGAATCACGTGCAGGGATGATTAACGAAGGGTGGTGAGATCGAGGGGGAAGAGGAGGGTGGGACAAGTGCGACGTATGCACACTGGCAGCACCGGCAGGAGGGGGCTGTCTGTGTGCGGGATGTGCAGAAACATCCGGGGTAGAGGAAGATTCTCTGTGCTTCTTTGCTTGACTGCGTTGGTTCTGAAACCAATTGGTGACGCTCTGCAGACGCCTTAAAAGGAAAGAATGAACATGAGGATTAAGCAGGCAAATAAAGAATGGAGCCGGAGATGACATACATGCCGATTTTGTCAGCAAGCTCTTGTCTCTGATCGCGTGTGGGGTGGTCGTTGAGGGCGTAAGCCCGGCGCAGTTCCTCTGCCTGTTCTGGAGAGGTACGCATTCTTGCTACCTCATTGCGAGCCCTTCGGGAGGGGAGGCCATCGTTCTCGGACACGAAACGGCTATCCGTATCAGGAACAATGCGGTCCGAGTCTGGATTATGTGAGGGGTGCACAGCCCCCGTCTCGGGATGATGCCCACGATGGTGGGATAATATGAACCGATCCTGTCCAAAGAACTCGGATGGACCAGCGAAAAAGGAGCTCTCCAGAGCGGTCTCCTGTGGGTGATGACTCATACTAATGATGGGGTCTGCGAGGATATGGTCATTGAGATGCAGATCCTTTTGCCTAGATCTGCGAGAGGACGAGGATGTGCCATGATGAGGACGTGGCGGGAGCTGTGCCGCAGCCACAGGAGGGGTGGAATTAAGCAGGTTAGCTATTGACGGCAGATTGGATGACGGTTGCTTGGTCGATTTTTCGGGTGCAAAATCGTTGATGGCTACGGTGGTGGAATGCTCGGCAGTTGTTGTCTTGTTGCGTTTCTTTGTAGACGCTCGCTTGTTTTGAAACCAGGCGTTGACGGTCTTGGTTTCCCTGAATATCGATGGCGACGAACGTCCGTGAATTGATAAGTACATATTTCCAAATGAGGGAACTTACATTCTAAGCCTCTCAGCGAGCTCTGTGCGTTCCTCCAGACTGGGGTGTTCGTTCCGGTCAAAGAGTTCATTGAGAGCCGCCAGCTGTGCAGGGCTGTGGCGATGGCGGGGCTTCTTGGAAGACTTGTCTGAGTTGTCGTGGTCGAGGTGCTTGTGTGACCTCCTGGCTGATGGCATCTCGTCTATGGAGCGTCTGTCGTCGTCGCCATCGTATGTTGTTGGGTAGGGTGCAGGAGATAGGGCAGGCCTGTGATGGGAGAGCCTTTTTGCTGAGAGAGGCGGGGACGAGTGGTGTAGACGGTGCATGGAGTGGTCGAAGAGGAGAAGAGAAAAGTCAAGCTTGCGACATGACAAAGGCTCTGTATATCGAGCTCTGGCAATATTCCACAATCGGTACCTCTTTCTGCTAACAGCTCAATATTCACACGCCTACTAACTGTCCATCTGGCTCACCCCCTTTTCTCACAGACCCTCCACAACTTCACGAGAACCTCGTCAACCTTGCCCCGTTCGACCCTGATGCAGACGTTTCACTCATGAAACTTGCGTTCATTATATATTTTTTTCATGACCTCGACGGTTAGTTGCACGTGGTATAATAGTGATTACATCATCGTGCCTATCTGATGCTAATTTCATTCCGGGCCACGCAAATAATATAAATTTACAGTGTCACCAACTCCCGATCTCTCCTCGTGTGTGTGTGTGTCTCATGTCCGCGCAAAGTGCTCGCTCAGCATTCAGATCCCTCCTAGTAGTACAGCCATGTGGCGGCTGTAGAGCGGATCCAGTATCGATCACTGAATAGAATCAAGTTAAGCATCGATGTTCCCATTTCCCTCGAACCGGCACGAGTAATCGACACCCAACGCAAATCTGATCAGGCGAGCTCCACGAAATTTCCAGAGCACATTTCAAGTACATTGTTATATGCTGACACAATAACGTAATTTACAATTACAATACTGGTTTCACTTACTACATAGACTTGCATATTTAAAATAAGGGTCTATGCAGTCATCCGTGGCAGTGAGAGTATGCAAGGTATTTTTATAGTCGTGGTGAGAAATTCTTCTCCTCGTGGGGTACGTCTGGGCATCGAAACGTGTGAGACCGCCGCGTCACTATCCCTTGCCCAAGTCACGAGGAACTGGCTGCCGGCGATCCCCCTTGGGTTTCTTCCGCGTCAATGTTCTTGACCCATGCACCGATTGAGCCTCTGCCATCAACATACGGGCGTAAACGTGGAGCACAGCAGAAAAATACATCAAAAAGTAACGCACAGGAATCCTTCGTGCCTCAAAAAGAGCGCACGCTTCGTACCCTTGCTCCAGAACCGTATCGCATACGACAGGGTGGTAATCGTAGTTGCATGTCCTGCAAACAGCATGAGCGACCACCCATACGTCCGAGGTGGTCAAAACTAACCGCGAATAAAACAACCCCCAAAGTATATCCTGTCCAAGCCGTACTTCTCCGCGTTCATGTATCTATAACCGGGCGCGGTCAGGTGATCTCAACCGAGGTCGACGAATAGCCACCACGCACGCAATCTGCCCAATGTTGTTCGACACTGCATAAAGCAGACTTCTGCTGATATCTTCTGCTTTGAACGTCCTGCGTTCCTTCCCCTCGCCGGTGTGCTTAAAGACCTTGCCAAAGGAACTCGCGATCGTCGTCGATTTCAGCCCGAGCTTCGTGTAATCCGTCCCATAAATGTCGCCGACAAGCATGTCCACGGTGGCATTATCACCCTCTTCCGACAGGGCCAACATCTCTGCCAAGAAAAACTGCCGTCAGTAGTCATATGGACATGATCAACCATTTACTCACCATCAAACGTTCGGGCAGGCGTAAGCAAGCTTAGCAAACCCCACAAGGTACCGCCACCTAGACTAGTACCGCTCACGCGCTCAAACGTGCCATCGGCATCAACCTTGATGACGGATACACCGGAGCCGATGTTGACAAGCAAACACGGAAGATGGGCCGAGGGTTCCTCAGATTCAAACATAACCGCAAACTTTGGCGGATTAGGCGACGGCCGCTCGAGCGCGGCCTGATCGGCAGATGTCGAGGTAGCCGAGTCACCGTCCCCATCTCCCGCGCCTTTGGTCGTGCCTGGGTGGGAGAGTTCCGAGATGAGCTCGTCCGAAAAGTAGTACACCTCGTCCGGGATCATGGCCATGAACTTCATCCCTTCTATCAGACACTCCATCTCGTCCTCGCGCCGGACTTCGACCGATAGCTCCTTCTCGAACAGCTCCCCAAACTTGTGCGCACCCCCTCCGGTCGCCATGATCTTGACACCCCGTCGCATCTCCTCTATCGAGACGCCATTGGCGACAGCAGAACGACTGATGAGGTCGGAAATGAACGTGATGAGCGCTGATATATTGGAGGTCTCGAAGCGCTCGAAGTTGATGGAGCCACCGGGGATGTGATGGACCCGCGCTGCGCGATGGAGGATGGAGGACCGCAGCAGGTCGGTGTCAAGGGCGTCACTGTGGTCGTTTGCATGCGACTCGAGCACGAGGGGGGTGAGTGTGCCGTTACGCGTGTGAGACGAACTTGGGGGGATGGGTGGCGAACGTAGCGACAGGGGACTCTGGGACGGCGAGGTAGAGAGGCTGCCTGGTTCGGAGGAACTACCTCGGGTCGCAGCGATAGAAGGAGAAGGTGGCTCAGGTGAACGAGTGAAATAGACGACCTTGGCGAGGGAGCCACCAATCTAGAAAGAACGCGATGAAGTGAGTGGTGCGACCAGGAGGCGCAAACGTACGTCGACAGCGATGTAGGAGACGGGCTCGATGTAGTTTGGGAGGTATATCCCTCTGCTGTCTCGTGTCTTGGGAGAACAGGCGCCTGTCAGGAAGCCAATTCGGCAGCATGCAAACAACACACACCGCGGGGGATTCCTCTGCCAGAATTACGGCGCCTCTGGTGTTGACATGGATGACCTTTGGGGTGGGCAACGGCGGAGCTGGCATGGTTGAGGATGCAGCTGTCGACCGGCGCTTTGTGTCCCCGCTATGAGTCGCTGAGGACGACGACTCTGGTTGAGGATAAATTGTCACCGCCATATGTAGTTCTTGTACTGCTCGGCTCGGACGCGACGTCGCAATATCTAGTATCTCTCCTTCTCCCGCTGATGAATTATATAGCTTCGGAGGATGTGCCCGGGGAACGTTCCACACGTACGAGATCACCTCATCGCCTTATAATAAGATGTGTCTCACTTGCTTGGTCGGCATGTGAGGATTGACCGGGGACCGCCCCACAGCTTCGGTGACGGGATTATTCTCACTCAGATTCAGAACAGACGGGGGAATTGGTGAGAAGACAAGTCATAAGTGTATTGTGCCTCAACCACCAATCGCAGACATCACTAGTACACATGCGCTCTCCTGTTCGGCACGGACACCCACCTCCAGAGTAACCCCTTGTCCTTTCAAGAACGTCATCCGACACCTCGCAAGCACCTTTCCGCCCCCGCCTGTGACCAGCCCAGACAGTTGGAGCGTGTGCACCGATGGGGAGCCCGGCGTCTCTGTGCCTCCCAGCGGTTCCATGTTAAGAATCTCAATGATCGAGTCGCAGGCAGCTGTGACGTTCGTGGGAGCAGTAACCATGCGAATACACGTATGCCGTGATTAGGATCGTCAATAGCCGTTTACAGCGTATCGAAGGACATGGTTTGACTCACCCTTGATACTTTCCATAGCAGTGAGAGAAAATGTCTCGGTGGCAGATGCGCCCGAGCGCAGCCGCTCCCACTCTGAGGAGAACGATGAATAACTCGGTATTATATAGTCCCCGCCGGCGGTAAGCTCCACGTCTTCTAATTGGTACTCGTCTTCGTATCCTTCTTCCTCGGGTTCACCGGTGGAAGGATCAAGTTCCTTGCTGACGAACTTGAGCACACACTGGAACGATGCCGTTACATATTCCTCTGGCGAATCCCGCGTAAACGAGACGTAGACAATGCTCGGTGAAGTTGATGCTGCGAGCGTTGGAACGGGGAGTATAAAGTCTTCCGTCAGCCCCGACTCTGTCTGCGGTTGCATAATCACAAAAACTTGCTCCAGCACGGTGTCGGGAAGTGTATTCGAGACATTGAACTACATCCCAATCAGCACCGCCATCAAAATCACTGGGTCTATCTCGCACCTGAAATACGACGTGTTCCTGGAATATATGCTTGACGCACGTAACCTGGTATTCTGTCTCTGTCTCCGTCAACTGGACCGGTTTTATGCTGCTGTTCAGAACTGGGCCATAGTCTGCTAATTCAGCGACTTCGGTTAGTTGTTGTGCATACGTCGACTGAGTCTCCGCTGCAGTTGGTGGAGGCGGCGACGCGTTGGTCCTGGTAGGAACAGCGATTGTATCCAATGTACTTGGGCCTTGAAAGCTCTGGTAAGACCATCTCCCATCATGTGCATGGATTCGCTTACGGGTCGATTCTGCCGCCAACTGGGCACGGCTAATCTTGGGTATTGAAGATGTGTCAAATGGTTGAGCGGCGGCAGCGGGATCGTTGACGTATGCAACCAGCTTTGACTCCAGTGCGGCCAGAGAGAACACCGACTCTGTCAGAAGCGAGCGTCACGCATGGTACCTTGATAAATCGGGCAAACACATACCTTCTTTCACGTACGCATCCGCAAGCGGTTTCTCATTGAATATTCTCACATACATGGCTGCACGATCGCGAACCTCGTCATCAACATCATCCAAGCACCTTGCAGGGATCAGAAGTCGTGTAAAATGAAGATAAAAAAAACCAACCTGTTGAGCAAAACACCGACGCTGCGACGCAGACCAGCATCAATTGCATTAACACCGAACTTGGCCAAACTTGATATGGCAGCAGCGCGGACAATTGCATTTTCCAATACGACGCGGTTGTAAATGTATCGAATGTACTTTGTAGGTTGAGGAGACTTTGGTCCCTCGACGCCGAGCAAATAAAGGATACGGACGGAGAGTTTGGTAAATTCGCAGTCTTCGATGAACTCACACAAGTGTGAAAGCGCCTGTTCTTTGCATTCCACAATGTACTTGATCATGTCGAACATGGCTTCCACGACAGCCCGCTTGAACTCGTATCCACCCTCGTCACGCAAGACGCCGGATAAGAAGGCGAGCATTGACGCGTGCTTGGCAGGAAATTTGATACAGAGGGATCGGATGGCATCGACAACGATGACTTTGAACTCATCGCTAATCTCTGACATGAAACCTGTGATTTGCTTCATAAGGCGGTCCACCGAGGCCTCGTTGCCAGTCTGAAGGATATGAGCACTAAACAAATCAGCAGAATTACGTGACAGTACCTTGAGAAGAGTAGTGATGGCATATGTAGCAACGCTCCTGTTAGGGTCGGCGATGAGATTTTCCAGGTCTACGTTGCACGCAGCTACGCTTGCCGGGTGCGTCAAGGCAAGCGCAGCGAGGGTACGAGTTGCAGCGAACTTCAAGACCGGTTTCGGGGACGAAAGGAAAAGTTGAAGGACTAGGAGAGATACGTTGAGAAACGCAAGCGTATGCAAAAGGGCGAGAACAAACCTGCAATAGGCTTGGTCAATTGTGCAGCAGCGACATGCTTCATCTCGCAAATGGCACGGGCGGCCTCGAAGTTCACCATATCGCTCTTATGCCGCAGCCAGCCGTCAAGTAGGTCCAAAATTTGCTTTTGTACACTAAAACAACGGTGAGACTGGGACGCGTGTCTGCATGACGCACTGCGTACTTTGGATCCTCCTCCATGACCTTGGCAGCATAGCGGATTAGCATACATAGAGCCATCGAGTTCTTCAGTGTCGTGCCGGCGCCAGATTTGCCACCACCAAGTTGCTGAATCATCTTGGTGACTGCCATTCTATCTTGCTGGCGGATGAGGTAAAGCAAACCGAGAGCATGATACTGGGTGATGTAACTGGTCGAGGGAATAGGTTGATATCCGCTGTTCGATGAACTCGAAGAAGACCCGAAATTGAGGTAACCCCCTGAGGAAGTGCCAAACAACGAGGGAGACGGTTTTGCATTGACTGCCTCTTGAGCTTCGTTGACCCATCGTTTCACCACATCTTTTGCGTGGGGGAAGAGATGGTAAGAAGAAACTAACGCGGCGGATGATATGGAAGGCGTGCGATCTACTATGGCGGCCTTGAAGAAACGCTCAACGCCTTGTGCCATGGAAGGCTGTAGAAGATGAGTTAGCTACCAGGGCATTGAGGTACTGACACTTGCATCGATGATTCGGCATAATGCACGAATAGAATTCGGCCTGTAGATAACCTCAGAGTTTGGCTGCATGTCCTTCATGATGCTGCTCGTGACCATGATCACGTCCTCTGCCGTAGTGGCCAGTTCCTTGATCGCGAGGTAGACCATCTGCCTCAACGCACTCTGTATCACATTGTGATTAATAGGCATTCCCCGAGTTGGTGGAATTCGTTCGACTTACATCCTTGTGTTGGAACAGTTTGGTAGTGCCGAAGAACAGCGTAGTGGCTTCCTGCGAGGTCAAGTTCTCGCCAATGTAAACGAGATATATGATCTTCGTGAGCAGGGCTCTACATTTCCGCGGGCTGATGGGCGACTCATTGAACGCACGGGCCTCCTGTATGATCGTAGTCTTGTTGTTGTTGTAGAAGCTAAGGTTACTGTCTTCTTCTTTTTTGGACACGTAGGCCATGGCAGACGACGACGGTGAGCAGGAACTCAAAGAATATTTGGTGCAGTCGTGTGAATTAGGGTTTACTTAGCTAGGGTTCCGTATTTGGTAAGTCGACAATGTCTAAAATGGCCCATTGGAAACTTGAACCTGACCCTCCTCAAGCGTGCTGGCAATCACCTAGTAAGCCCGGACAACTCTGCGATAAGCATGATCCACTGGCTGTGATTTCATCGGGTCGCGAGAGGTTCAATGATATCAAGAGCGAGACCTTTCTTTTAGCGACCTCTTTTATTCGGAGCAGACTTTTTGATGAGCTGTTCACTAAGGCCTAACGAAGATACGATGCAACAGTTCTACACACCACTCCCACCTCGCAGTCCCCCCCGTTCCGCTCAGGCACCCTGTCATCCTCACTATCGAATGCGTCCACTCTAATCCGCCCAATCTCTATCCCGGACGGTCGTCCTCTCCGCTTTCGTCCACTTCTCTGTTGCAGAACCAGAGGAATGGTGGAGCCACGGTTCTCAGCTACCCACAGGGTAATTCACCCAGGCATTCAAGTATGTACCGCTGCTTTCGCGAAATTTGCTTTGAATCGTCACCTTGCCATACTGACAGCAAACACCTAAATCTCTCACGACCCCGGAGCACTACATGATATGGCCCCATTCTTATTGTGTTCGATCCCCAAGGACATACACGATTCCTAGTCCCGCCCCAGCCTACAGGATGGAATGGGTCGATCACAGTGTGTTCGAACGTTGGTACTGGAAGAGCAGGGATTGTTGACACATGGAGATCGAAGTATTGGACGTCGAGGAAGAGGGCCAACTGACCAGTGGCATCAGCATCATCGAAGATGAGGATGAAGATGAAAGTGGCAGGGAAGGATGAACGAGACCGTACGACGTTCGATCACGCACGGTGCAGTCAACTTCTTCGACCAGTTTCATGTGCTTGGAAAGACTCATGGGTGGCGCGCTCCCAGACGGGAGACACGTCACGGCATCGTCTCATATGCGAACAAGAGGAGATACGTCATAGACGTCGTCTCACCGCCGACGACACGATGGATGTCGATGTCGACGACGTAGAGGCTGACATGGAGATGTGAAAGCTTTCAAAGTAACAATTTTCTCTGTAACACGGCGCTCGAACCGTCGTCCGCTGACCGTCGCATCCTGCAGGCTGCTCCGACATGTCCCCGCTCAGCGAGGCCGGATGGTGGTAGCTGGTCGCCTGCATCGCTTGTCGCATCCGATCGTCGCTCAACGTTCGATCGGAGCGAGGTTCAACGGATCAGTTGCAAAGACGGCCTGAGAGACCAGCGCCGGCCCCGGGTGACCCTCGGGCCGGGGGCCTCCGGGATATAGGCGCAGAGTACGTCATAGTCATATTCATGTCAGATATGACTAATGCATGCCCAAATCACCTTTCACCGGTTCACTACCTCTCCGACTGCTGAAAAGATTTTTTTAGCCGTCCATGGTAACAGAGAAGAAAGGAAGCACAACATGATAAGCAGGATGTCACCGGTGGAAGGAGGAAGTGGTCCACGCAACACCAACAATAACGCACTCAGTGGCCCGGGGGGTGCACGATAAGGTGGAGGGAGGAGGTGAGGAGAACCAAGGCGATGGCATGAAGTTGCGTGAATGAAAGGGGAATGTTGCAACGAAAAGGCACGAAATTGGTACATACACAGGCAGCGACGGACAATATTCCGCCCGAACACTCTCGGCTAGCATCCCAGTTGTGTTCGACGCCTGCGTCCATGGGACTGCTGCCACAAGTCCTACGACGGGTCAACAACTCGCTCAGGCGGATGGATGTGAATCAATTAGTATATCCACCTCGAGGTCGGCGAAGTCGGCGACGGCTGTTTCATCTCGCCCGTTCTGAACTTTTTTAAGGAAATTTTGGCATGGTTTCAAATTGGCCTAAAGATGGCAAGTAGTAATAGATGTAGGGTTACCTTTCGTAGGGTCAAAATTGAATTTAATTCATTATTTCCTTATTCTTTGGAGTGAAGTCACCCAATCAGGTCAGAACCACTACTCCTATTATACTAACGGCAGTAGGTCTCTTCGTATTCACTGGCAACGATCCACTCGGCGGGCGAGAAGAACAAAGTTGACTGCCAACTTGGATACAGTCTGCTGGAGGTACAGCGCTCAGCATGCAGTGACAATGTGACGTTTCCCTGTTGTTGAAGTTGACCTCTTACCCAAGGACTGAATTCTCTTTTGTTATACAGAAAGAAGAAACTGAGCCATAATTCCTGCACCACAAACCGGATCGATTCGACCGTTAATAATCGCAAGGAATGCGGCCGATAGCCTGGTAGATTCACGCAGCGGGTGGGTTCGTAACGTTGCCGCACCCACGAATGCTTACCTATCTCGCTTTGAGTTCCATACTTGGTACTCGCGAATGTGTTTCTTCCTACGACAACCGGGCGACTGATAATCTGATCGATGGTGGCATTGCGGTGGAGTTCTCATTACAGGAAGTTCGGTTGGTTATCATAGAGCCCGTTTTCTCTCCCCGATTTAAACTGTTGTTTTTTTAGTCGGTTTCATTGTACTAGCATCACGCAACAAAGTTTGGATAGGCTGTCAATTATTCAATGACCCGAGCCTCTGGGTTTTATGCCTCGAGTATCGGATCTGAGTCAATAGGGTTGTGTGGCGTAGCGAGGAATGGGCGGCATACATAATCGCAGAGATTGGAGCCGCACTCCTATCCCCGCCGCCAACTTTCTCGCCCGAGTCCATAAACCATGCCACGAAATTCCCGTTTTTCACTCCGTTGCCCACTTTGCCACTTCATCCTCGATCTCGGTTCCGCGACGACGCAGCGAGATACTCCTCCGGTTCGCACCTAATATGTCCAGGCAATTTCTTTTTTATTTTCGTAACAGGTGTTCGGTTTTTGACGATAACGCGCTCGCAGCCAATACGTCAAGCTAGCCATGCGGCCGGGAAACCGTCGCACGTTTTCTCCCAACGGTCTCATGCTCCCCACCCACTGGCATCCCCCCTACAACCCCAGTCAATTATTTCGATCCGTCACGCAGGTGGTCCTCGCCGCTTCTTCCTCTTCTCTAATGGCCCCCAGGGACTTTCTTATTCGTTCTGCGAAGTCATCTGGAGCATTGGCGAGCAGCACAGTCTCCGACGGCGTAGATTCCAAGACAATAATTTATCGGCTTGCGTCACCTGGATCGTGACCGGTGATTGCCTTAGACCCGATATTGTGTCAGCTTGAAGGAAGCAGCAAGGAGAACGAGAAGGCCGTCTCCGACGGCCCATACGCATACTTCTTCACCTTCACCTCCGTCGATCTCCCAACGCGAGGTGGTCGGCCTGATTCATCACCGGAACGCTTACTGTCTTGCTCCGTCCTTGGTCACTTTTCCACTTTCAGCCCCAAACACAAGGAAAGACGTGGACCGTGTTGCACAACCTAGGATACAAGTTGAAGCTCGATGAATTTGATAGATGATGAGCTAGATACATCACATGCAAGTATATATAGTGTGCATCGGGAATCATACAATATGTTATGAGTACGGTACACTGGAATGTGATGCTGAACAACCCAAAAATGCAGGCGAGAGAAAAAAGTACGCTCAATCGTGTCATGGTCAGTGCCTCTTGCGGGCATAAACATTTTCTATCAAAACATAGACCGGAGTCACACCCTCGTCGAGCTCGGCGCAGGCATTGTGCTCCATAGCGTCGACAAACTCTTCCGAGAGGCCATGGCCTAGTAGCAGTGGCCGAGCAGACTTGAAGAATGCCTGCAGTAATAATAAAAATTAAACTAACGATTCGTCGGCGGAGATATCGCCTACCTTGATATCGTCCCTCATCGTTGCTCCAATCTCGTTCCAAAATATCGTTTCTGGACCATCTCCAGGCAGCCAGGCAGAACACGGAAACCAAAACGGCCGATGCACGACGTCTTCAAATGCTGGGTGGTTAGATACCCACTCGTGTAGATGAACAGATGCAGTCGCATCGCCTCCCCGTGCTTCAACTGCTCGTCTTATATAGGACATGAGAAGGGGGGCCCATGGAGGGTGAAATGACCCAGCGGGCGGTATGATAGGTTGTCTGTCCAACCCAGTGAAACAAAACGGAAATTCGGTGAGATCTATCAGACCGCCTGGCCGGAGCACATGGCTTATGTGGTCGATCAGACCCTGGTAGTCGCGAATCTGAGGGAAGTCCAGGTTCAACTTATGGCTGATAGACGACAGAGGGAAACTTACACCCGAGGAGATAAGCTGGCAATGCACAACGTTGAAGTCGCCGTAGAAATGTTCGAGACCGAGATTAATGTCGTCCACCTCGCTTCTGCATCAAGGGACGATGTCTGGCACACGAATGTCAGGGGGGTAGGTGAGCTCTCACCTGCAATTTGAGGGCATAGATCTCCGGACAGTCAAGAAAGGTTATATCAAAGGGTTAGGATAGAAGCTCACAAGGACTGCATGGGAACAAGATCAACGGCGACCGCACTGCTATTGGTAAACTCTCTCGCCATGTCCATTATCCTGTTACGGCGATAAATGCACGAGGTATTACGCAGAGAAAACGTTGGCTGACCAACTGCCGCTTCCGCAACCGAGATCAAGGATGGCCTTGACTTCGAAGCCATCATCCGCCATTATTTCAGGCATAGCAGGTGGATACCTTCCCATAACTTTGCGAAACATTTCATGCTGTTTGTCTTTGACATGAATGAGAAGAGGAGACAGATGAGGGGGGGAAGTCAAACGGACTGAGGCGCTCCAGTTCCTCATCATCTGCTGGCAGGCGATAAACATCGGAATAGTTGTTGAGGCCCCTACCGTACTCTTGACGGTAAGCCTGTGCGCGCATCGAGCTTGTGACGGAGAATACGGAAGGAACTGGGGATGCAGAACGCATGGAGAGGTCCACGGAGGTCCTGGAGCTGGCGACGCTGGAGTCGAGGGACATTTCGGTGTAGCGATCGGATTCGCTGTCGCTGTCGCTATCATCGGAGAAGGAGTAGGAAGGGGCAGGCATTGCGGCAGACAGTACAAGTGATGAAACGGGTGAACATGGAAAAGAGTTATAAATGAGATTTGTAGTTTGAGGGGGGAAGTGGGAGTTCGGCGGACATGGATATTGCTCCGTCATTCACACTAACCGCAACCGCGTGAATACGAATTAGTTAGACTAACGCCCGAGGACTAACAATCTGGAGCCTCTTTCCTTCCACCTCTTCCTCAGCCGCTCAGAATGCACCTCCAACTCGATTGCTTCTTTTCCACCGCTGAGCGCTCTCGAGGAGCCTTCTCGTGTGCATGGGACCCTTTTACGTGAACTCACCTTAAGGTTTGATCCAGAAATTTCGCCGTCTCTGGAGATATGCACGACGGAGCTCCTCGATAGCAATTCCACGGGCATTCTCAGATTGTTCGGCTTTGGTCCCATCTCCGATGCCATCAGATCTCAAGTAGTACTTGCCTACAGTGTTCATGTTCATGCCACTTCGGAGACCGCCCGGAACATGAATATTTTGCGCATCCTAGTGACGCCCCCGTCGGAGCCGCTGTCGTGTCCAACTCGAAATGTGGCATATCTGAGCTCGCTTACTTCGATGACAATGTTGCAGCCCGAACTGCCGGACTCGCGATGCCAATGACAATCCCCCTTAGCCGAGTCCCTCGTGCATCATACTATCACCTCATTACCCCTGATACAGCGGGGAACCCTAGCTAGTCTCGACCCACACCCAAAGACACATCCATCGATGTATTCCCATCTCGACATTTCATAGGCTTCCCCCGCAGCATCGTGCTGCAGACAGTTTGCTTCAATGCTTGCAAATCCCCTGAAATGCAGTGGATGTAGACAGCTATCACAGCTTCCACCTGGCAGGCTGCCTGCACCCACATAAGTTACACATGATACTCGGTGCTAGTGTTTTAGTCGCTTCGTCGGGTTAACTAAACCGAACACGCCGAGAACACGCCACACTGGAGGCTGTCCTGGAGCAACTGAAAACTCGTCCGTGAGACCGCAGGGTCCAGTGCGGATATAAAGAGATTTCGTTGGCATCGTGCTTGCCTGAACCCTTCGACTGCCGGTGCATCGTGTTCCGGCTAGTAAATATTACAAGGTATAAAGCCATTCTCGTCGTGTCCTCGCACTGCTCCCGAGGACGTTCCTAAATGTTCAAGGAAACACTGACCCCAATTTGCATTTGCTTCAACCTCGTCATGTGCCGGGCGAGGAACAAATGCAGAAGATGAATGCGTGGTGAAACCGCAGAAGATCTCTCCGTCAAAACAGCTATCGGACGCGGATATCGCTTGATCAAGAGGCATACATGGATGTACTCATAAGCCGATCCGCAGCGCGGGAACGTTACAATAAACGCACAGGATGAACAGGGTATGATGATCAGTTTCACAACGGGGTGGTGCACCATCAAACCATCAAAACTAAAACCACCACTCGTTTCCTGTTCAACCCACCTTGGCTAGCGCTTTTTTAATTCCTGGAAACGACGTGCCAAGGTCTCGAAATCGTCCGCGGGAGTCTCTACAGTGGACGTTGTTGTGCTGTTTGTTCTTCTAGAGGCCTTCTGTTCCTCTTCTTCCATCGGAGGCAGGTCAGGTAGTTTATCAATGCCTAGGCTGGGGCCTTCTTCCGAATAACCTGGAAGAGACTCCTCTGAAGTCTGCGTCCGATTCTATAAGAGATAGGTGAGTGGGAAGATAACGAGAGAGGCCACACCAACCGTCTTGCCAGCTTCATCTCTGACGGCCACTTGCGGGATGGAAGCTGACCACTTGACTCCATATGCTTGACTTATCTCCGTCAGATAGCCATCAACTAATTCTGGCGACGGTGTTTCGACTAGTAATTTCTTCACCACCTGATCGTACCAAATTCATGGTTGACTCTTCAGGGACTCGGAACAAACTAGGGGGCCAAGGGTGCTTACCCGACTGCTCACACAATCTCCGCGGTTTTCCATCACTACTGTCGAGAGTTCCCGACCATACTTGTGCACGAGGAGTTCGCGTAGTACATGGAGTTCTTGCAAGTGATACAAATGATCCAGGGAGTCAGCTGCCGACTAGAAAACGACGACCCAATTACCTTTTACCTCGGTTCTCTGCGCAGCATGAATGATGGCATAGACCCCCTCTTTGATACCCTGATCAGGTTCGCGCGTGCTGTGAGAGACGTCGTGGAATTACGCGACCCATGATATGGTTCGGTGCTCATGCTCACTTTTGATCGAGCAATCCAAAGCGGGCAATCAGGAGCTCACAGTAGAGCTCTAAGAGCTCTAAGAGTTCAAGATTGATATCCTCATTAATGACTGCGGGAGAGAATGACGGCGTGTACTAGTTAGGATATGCTCCCGCGTAATTTGGATCGAGCACCTACTCGCTTCCACCTTGATCCGTGCGCTCTCAACCTTTCCCTTTTCTAACAAGAATGCGATATCGCGGCGAGAACTCTTCGCCTGGGCTTCCCTTTTCTGTTGCAATGTTCGGAGACGTTGAACAGAGAGCCTGGAATATCCTGTTTGAATATCATGAATAGATAAGGCCCTAAGCACGCACCGAAGTTGTACCTGCAGAGCGCGATCAGTACTGTGTTGTGATTGGGAAGGATATGCATTACCTTGGCCTTTGCAGAATTCCACACAGGAGTGGGCATTGTTGAATGTCGTGACTGTGTAGCACACAGCAATTCCACCGGCAAGCAACCCACGGATCCGAGTCGCCGATATCGGCAACACCAAATTTATTCGTCATCGGTCTAGTACTGGTAGCGTTCGCACAACTTGAACGCTAGTTATCTAAAAGTGCAATCAACCTATCGGATCCAAGGTGCGTTTGAAACAGATTCTTGGGAGTAAAATCACACTAGTTCGTATAAGCCGGACTCGGAGACATACATCCGACGCCGTGACGATTTGGCCTTGTTTTGATGCGGCTCAGCATCATCGACACCTTTGAGAATTTGACGTCTCTAGGGTGAAGAAAGACATCGAAGATGTTTTGCCGAGTGATCCTACCGACACAAATTCTTGGAGTTCTTCGCAATTGACCGTCCTCATGACGTTCTAGCACCAAACGGTATCTTGGACCCAGTCCTGCAAACGTAAATGCACTACTAAAAACCCACTCGGATTTACGACAAACCCTCGTTGAAGCATGGAACAACCAAAATTTCAACCAGGGTACGTGTCTCTTCGAAATTTATGACGATTCCGGAATCCGGAATCCGGAGGAGTCAATTGCAAACTGATAATCCCCTACATAGAGATCCTTCGTGCTAAATCAAATGTTTCTTCTGCTTCATCATAGGATGGGTTCCGGTCTCGTATTCTCAACGTTCAAGAGTCGAGGGTGCTATCTCGCAAGAGGAGAAGCATAAATTATTATTGGCGATGACGAGACCCTATCAAGGCCAAGGTGTTACCGTTGACACTTTGTCCCAATACCTCGAACAAACAGAACTATAGCGAATGCGATGTGTGCCGGATAAGAGTATTATGCGAAATTTTGTTCTGTGGTACAATGAGGTGGACAAATCTGACTGATGAAACGCTAAGGAGAAAACAGACTAGTACTATGAGAGCGCTGAAAGATTACGTAACAAGGAATAAGGATCGAATTAATTCAAGTCTAGGAATTCACGTCGTGTGATCATCATTCACTTGTACAATTTTCAACTAAAGCCGTCTCCGGATCGTACATCGCTGTGGTGCTCGTGCCCACCTCGGAACTTCAAGCTTCAAGCTTGACTCGCCTGTGATATCGTGACCGATGGCCCACCCTGGAGTCAGGGATAATCGTTTATCGGACAGTCGGACTGGGACATGTGTCCAGCCAAGTCTTTAGAATGCTGTGTTCTGCCCCCAAGCTTTTACTAGGATACGGCGCAGTATTTCGGACTTGGTCGCCAAGGTCCGTGATCGCCACAGGTTTGGGTTCTATATTGACGTGGCTACGGTGACCCTCGTCTCATCTCTACAAAGGAGTACAGACTACAGTTGGCGGAAATAGCCGACCCTTTTGTAGCACGCGCAAGTGACAAGGATACCAAGTGTGCGGATGCATATTACCCATCGGAGACCAATCGCTGATCGCTGATCGACGTAACTAACTGAAGACTTCGTCGCAAGGATAAAGTGCGTATCAACTGTGCTTGAACACCCCTTTCCATTCACCATGTCGAACTCCCTCGATGCCATCACAGTTCAACAGCGCAAGCCTCTACTACATATCTCAACAGATGTGCCACTGTCCGCAACATTCTCATCCGATTCTTGGTCCAGTTCGTCTTCCTATAGCAATTATGGCCTCTCAGTTTCCGGCTCGACACCCAGTGTGGGAAATCCCCAGTCTTTGCATGTCGTCTGCATGCACGACTTCGAGTCTTCGGATTCGGCCCATCTGTCATTTCACAAGGACGAAGTGCTGATGATAGTCAAACAAGAACAGTCTGGTTGGTGGGCGGCTATGCGACCCCAGGGCGACCGCATTGGGTGGATACCCAGCTCGTTTGTCCTGCCTTTAGACAGAGGCAAGATTATGGGATATCCGGACGAGACGCGGTGGTCGTGTGACCCTCCCCTCTCTGCTGATGATGACCCATGGGTTCGTGTTTCCGAGGATAACAAGGTATGTTGTTAGGCGTTCCTCGTGCCAAGTTGCTGAAACAGTGGATAGGCTTCATCGTTACAGCTCTCGATGCCAACGGATGTCGTTCTCTTTAAGGGTTTCTCTGACGACAGAGTCGAAAACTATGGTTACGAGTTAGTCTTCAATCTGTCAAATGACGATCGATTTTACGACATGGAACACGTTTGTGTTCTTCCAACAACACCCGAGAACCCGCCCCCTCACCGGACACAGATATCACACTTTCCCCCAACTCCCCTGCTACTGGAACCACCGGCTTTACAGCTTAGTCGGCCCACAAGTCCTCGACTACTCGATGCTGCACTGCCCTACGTTTCTCATCCATGCGGAGTGGACGACCGAATGTCGCTCCTTCGCTTGACGATCCCCATTAGTCCAGATGAAATTGTTCCAGAACTTATCTCTGGCTTGGCCGCCGAAGAATCGTTTACGGTTTCTGGGTCGCTTGCCGTATCCAGAGATATAACCGACTCCGACGATGAGATTAACGGCCAGTTCCAACCCGTCGCTTCAAGCTTTCGCCTGGCACGTCGGGATCGAAGAATTTCAAACTTCCAGTTGCTTGACCTTACTTGGAGTTCAGACGACCTGGCCGAACAACTCTGTGTTTTGATGCACACACACTACGCTAGCATATGTCGAAACGACTGTTTCGATTGGATGAAGGGGCGAAGAAGCACCGGCGTGACAGCCCTACGGTACTTTTTCGACACTCACGACCAAATCGCATGGTGGGTTCGGGAGTCTGTCCTTGCATATGACCACATTCCACAACAAGCTGAGGCACTGGACGTTTGGATAAGGGTGGCCGAGGTAAGTTATTTATATCTTGATAAGCTTGTGTGTTATCTCTGAACGTTTGATAGAAGTGTCGAGCACTTGGTAATTTTGACTCGCTATGCGCGATTATCTTGGCGTTGTCAGGATCCTCTTTATCTTCACTTCGTTCCGCCTGGGTCCGGTGCTCTCGCAGGCAGACTTTTGAAAGACTACTCGATATGCTCGACGTGGCAAACAGGTTCCGACGTATCATTGACATCATGGACGTGGCCAAGGGACCCTCGGTACCATTCGTGCGCAAGTAACTGGAACGTATCAAGGAGCTCCACGTAGAGTTCCCTAGTGACTCCCCTTGTCAATCACGACAAGCTGTTGATCTAGTAGGATCTTCGGCTACTCTGCGTAGGTTGCAGCTCGCGGCGGTTTCAGCTTTACTACGACATCAGTCCCTATCGTATAGTTTCAAGACTGAGAAGTCTATACATGAGTTCGTTAACGATCTTCGAGCTATTTGATTTCTGCAACCAATGACTTCTGATGAGCGAGGACATTCAAGATTTTATCACTAATTGCCACGGTGGTGCATGTACTTGTCAATTTACATTCTTCATTGAGAGCAGTTTTTGACGAGTATTTGCATACAATGATTTCGTATAGACATTCGTCACATCGTTATATTATTACTACCCAAGTTGAGCATGCCGCAATGTACGCTATGTTACATGTGGAGTAAGAGTGGGACAAATCAAGGAGAAGGCTAGGGAGGAGGACATCGAAGGGAAGTAGCACATGCGACTAGCAGTTGCAAGAATCGCCGCCATTCTGAGAGTTAGCCTGCCTGTTAAGATCCACACCCTGTCGCGCTCCAGAAGGGCCACCGCGAGAACCACCCGTCCGCGATGATGGGGGTGCGATGAGCGGTAGTTTCTTAGCTATTGTGAGCGGTAGTTTCTTAGCTATCATAGTGGTGACCGAGAATCAATATTTACGTACCAATGGCTGTAAATATGTCTGCTACGCCCTCCCCTGTCTTGGCGCTGGTTTCGCTCCACATCAGACCTTCTTCGTCCGCGTATTTCTGAGCCTCTTCCTGTGTGACTTGGCGACGCGCAGCAAGGTCAGACTTGTTTCCGCAGAGAGCGATCACTATAGATGGATCGGCTTGGCGTTGGAGTTCCCTAATCCAGTTCCGTGCCTTCTCGAGCGATGACGCCTGGGTAATGTCATATACTACCACTGCGCAGTTTGCATTGCGATAGTACATGGGAGCCTGTGCACCAAGTACTGCTCAATTTTATTGTGGGTGTGTGGAATGAAATGGACATACGAGAGACTATCAAAGAATCATCAGATGTTTTGGTTTCACAGCATTCAATGCGCCAACATACCTTGTACCGTTCTTGACCTGCGGTATCCCTGAAGAGTAGTTAGCTATCGAGACACACCGCTCAAGCGGCAGATGTACCAGATCTCGAATTTAACTGTCGTTTGATCATCTAGTGTGACGGTTTGTGTCAAGAATGCAGCTGTGGAAACGTGAGTGAACGGCGAGTGGATATCAGACAGAGCATACCGCCAATGGTGCTTTCTCGGTAGTCATCGAATTGGTCCTTGACGAAGCGCAATACTAAGCTGTTGCAAGATCCATGTATGGTGACTTCACGACGCAACGCAGGGCCTTACCTAGACTTCCCAACTGCCGACTCGCCTGAAATAGCGGTTAGACTGGTGCGTGGAGAATAAAACATGAATGTACCTAGTAGAACAAGTTTGAACTGGAACTGTTTTGACATTGGTCGCGGGCAGGAAACGAAAGGGATTGAACGAGCTGCTGCGACCGCCGCAAGGCCTGCGCGGCTTTGCTTATATAAGCGACTGTTCTCACGGGACCGTACATGCGGAAATTTTACGATTTTTTTGACTTGTTCTCAACCGTCATCATCATTCACCATCCCTACTTTTGCTCCTGGTCGCCCGCTCAGTACCCGTGCAACTCCATCCTAAAAGAACAGGAAAGGAGTAGAAAGAATGAATCGCCATCATCCTTACGGTGGAGCCGCCTATGACGGTGGGCACAGAAGGGGTGGTACTCCCGGTGGTCCAGGTCCCGATAGATCCTACAATCAAAGAGGCGGCACTCCACGTGGGAGAGGCTTCGGTCGTGGTCGAGGCAGCTTTCATAGTGGCTACGACAACGGTCCCTCCGGCTCCGGTTCCTATGATCAAAGTCAAAGTCAACATCAAGTCGAAGTCAGCCCATACAATAGCTACGATACGGGCTCCCAAGACAATTTCTATCAAAATGGAAGTGGTAGTTATGCAGGGTCAATTCCCTCTGCTCAGTATACTACCCAGAGCGCGTCAGATGGCTACACTCAGGGCTACGGCAATCTCGAAGGTGCGCTTGAAGTTGAGACTGAACATACAGTGCGAATATAGGCAGTTGTCATACGTCGTCGCATCAGTTGAGCCGCGGTTAAGGCGGGGTAAACCGGCAGCCCCGCATTGTTTTTCGCTGGCGGCCCAGCAGACGTTAAGAGCCTTCGTTGCAAGCTTTGAGCTATTAATTAGCGAAAGCGGTGAAGTTGGACATCTCAACGAAGCATTGGGAAATGAGTTTGCCAAATTATTGTCATCCATTCATTTCGTTATGACCTGGGCGATGCGATGACGCTTTGAGTTCTCCAGAAATTTTCTTTGTTCGTTCTATGCGACTTGATGCGCTACGTGCTTTATTCTGCCTCGCCGCCAACTTGCTTGGTTTTCTGCCTTCCGAAGTCTTGATCTCACCCGTGTCAACCCCTGTTAGAAGTCGCCGACGCCAACTTTGACGATGGAGGTTTTGGCCGAACTCGAAGGACCGTCCGCCGCGAACGTGATGACAAAGTTCATGATTCCATTATTGAAGAACGCATACAGCGCGAGCGACCTTGTCGGACACTTTTTATCCGGAATATCAAGGCAAGTCATTTAAAGTTTGCATTGATCGTTCATTCTCGTGCTGATACTCTCATTTTCAGTATGAAACCAATAGTGATGATGTCCGCCGTTCATTCGAAGAACATGGAGAAATTAAGACCTTTTTCGATTTGATCGCTACACGCGGCATGGTCTTTGTTACATACGTAAGTTACTTGGGATCGCATCTTGTAATATGCTGAGAAATCCCCTGAAGTATGATCTAAGGGCTGCCGAGAGAGCCCGAGAGCGCTTGCAAGGTTCCGAGATCAGCGGTCGACCTGTGGGTGCCTCTTCAAATTCCAAGTATGGCTTTGGGTTTGACAGAAGACGTGCTCTACATCAGATTGATGTCCATTATTCGCTACCACGAGACGATCAGAAACAAGGCGGAAGCGACCGAGAGAAAAACCAAGTAAGCACTACTCTCCTCGTGGTCCGACCAGTCTCTGAACACCAGGTTAGCAATACCAAGGTTGTCTCATAGTAACTCTGAAAGATTCCCGTCAACCAATTGACGACAACGAAGTTCGGCGCAAATTCCAACAACTAGGAGATGTCAAATCTGTAATGCCCGTTGGGGACCGTACAGAGTATGTAGCACTTTCTCTTGTTTATTTCCTGGTTGCTCATGTTCATTCTAGTCAGCGATACGTTGAGTATTATGACATGAGGGTAAGGCTTCACGTTATATCATTTGCCGTCTAGCTTACCTTCAGCTAGAATTGTGATGAAGCCTTCGATAGACTACGTCATCAAGGCTTGCAAGATGGCACGATGGACATTATATACGCATGGGAGGAATCCGATGTCACCGGTCCAGCCACTCAACGGTAAGCTTTTCAACGCTTCTTCCGAAACTTTGGTTGATGTAAGTGACACCTCAGCCGCGAGCCAAGATATGATGGAGGTCGAGACTGGGAGGACCGAAGTCACAGCTTTCGCGGCCGCGGGCGTGCCCGAGGCAGAGGCCGTGGCCGAGGTTTTGATGAAGGTTGGGACCGCAGAGATGATGCTAGAGATCGTGACAGACGAGGCTTTGATGATGAACCCAGGGGTGGCCGAGGTGGTGGCCGAAGCTACGGTGGTGATCGAGGTGGACACGGTGGCGATAGAGGTGGATACGGCGGCGACAGAGGTGGATACGGCGGCGACAGAGGTGGGTATGGTGGCGACAGAGGTGGGTATGGTGGTGACAGAGGAGGATATGGTGGCGACAGAGGAGGATATGGTGGCGACAGAGGAGGATACGGTGGGGAGCGTTTTGACGCACGTCCACCTTATTCCGCTGGCGGTGG
>JBBPOS010000342.1:0-32849 GCA_038091575.1 Leccinum subgranulosum
GCTCTACTCACTAGTACTCTCCCCCGCGCTCGTAGTAGCCCTAATGAATTTGTACATATCACATGACTTAGGTACAATTCATTTCCTTTCTCCTTCGCGACCACGATCCTACGCTTAGGCCAAAGACGGGGAGTGGTTGGAGGCGTCCCATAGTAGGGTGTAATGAAGCGAAATGATATGTAACATCACCATCTATCAGCTCTTCTCTTTGTTCTTAGGAGGCCGGTTGATGCAGCGGCCCCTCGAAAAACATTATCTTCGTAACCGGAATCAAATTTTTGTGCATAACTTAGTGTGATGGAATGAATGGAAGAGAACGATGTGTCATAGGCCAACAAGACTCGCATCCATCAGCGCTCAGCGCTCAGCCCCGCCACTGGCAGCTTTCGATCACCGATCCCGTTGTATCTCGGGACCAAACATGTGTATGGCCTCGATGACCAATAATAGCACGGCGGCAGCCCCGCTGCCAGTCCGATCCGATCAGAGCTGTGGGAACTTTACTACAGCATGATAAGATCATCCTCGTGTTTTGTGGTTTGCAGTAGACATGTCTCTCTTCGCCGAGTGTTCCAGTGAGTGGACAATGCATTTCTATCCCGCCTATCGATCCGAATCTTCCGTTTTTCCCAGCCCCAGAAAGACGGTCGGTCAACGGAATTTTGCCTACAATACCGAACGAGATTTACCTTTACATCTTTGACCTTATCGCCCCACCCAACGAACACCTGACGCGAGGGCAACTCAAGATATTCTCCAAGCTTTCCCGCATTTGCAAGTTCTTCGCTGACGTCTGCCTTCCACGCGTATTCGAGCTGGTGGAATTCATAGGCTCTGCGTCCCATGATGATATATTCACGTACGAAGGGATGTGCGGATTCATCTTGTCCACACAGATTTCCAAGCAGCAGCCTCTCGCGCTCGCGCTCTCCCGGGGAGTGAAGTTGTGCCATTTCACGGACTGGAAGTCTCGCAGATTCACGGGCTCACGAGTGGGCGGGATGCACATCACGGCAATATCGCACATGAAGAACATCCGCAAAGTGCAGTTTTCGGGGTGCTTTGTGGATGCAAAACTCTGGAATGCGATTGCGGCCCTGCCATCGCTCGAAGATGTATCGTTCCATGATTGCGATTTTTTCTCTGTCCCTGAAGACCTAGAATCCGAGAAGGGCATCAAGCTTAAAGCGTCCCGGATTTTCCTCCTTGGATGCATCGAGTCTACGATGCCGTTCGATATGGTCGACACGGCGCATTTGCGCACGTTTGGTACGGATTCTTGGGGTCTCGCTGGGCAAGAGTATGGCATGTATTGGCTGTGTGACTCTGCCATCACTGAGTTGCACGTCAAACTGGATGAAGACGGCGAAGACTACTGGCTGGGGCTGGATGCCATCCTCGTGCAAGTTCCGCGGTCTCTCGAGGTCCTAAATTTCTCTGTTTCCCTGCCGGAAGCTCCTATGCTTGCTCGAGATATCTCACAAAGCATGTCAAATAATTCAAGTGCATGGAGGAATCATTCTTCACTTCACTCTCTTTCTCTGAGAGTGGAAGGTCGGACGGACGTAAGTCGACGTGTTCCATCCGTTCGCTGTTTCCCATAAACTTATTGTCGCCTCCTCTAGGAACTTTCCAGATCCATTTTTAATGGTATGAATCTCATACTGATATCAAATCTGTGCTGAAACAATCCTTGTATTTCAATGTCACATCAGATTACTTGTCCCGGTTGCCCGAACTTGAACCTATCCTTTCTGACAAGTTCGGTTCGGATACCAGTCTTGGGTATGTAGATTATTTCGGGAGGGTTTTTCGTTTAGTAGACGGAGAGTGGTCGGAGAGCGTCTTGTAGCTTTTCCTTCTTTCCTTTCTTTACTATTACTTCTTTGTTTGTGTAAGAGCTGGTTCACGCTTGTAAACCAAACCAGGAGGGTACATATTTAATCAGTCACTTTTTTTTTGCTGAATATAGTGTGATGAGACAAAAAAGCCTGTGACAAAAGTCGAGGATGAATATCTGCATAGGCTAACAGGACTCACATCCACCAATACTAAGGGCAAATAAGGGAGTGGGATAGTAGCGGGTTCGAACCTGCGAATGCTCTCATCAGGGGGTTCAACTACCTACCGCTGCCCATCCGAGGCCATTTAGGGTTCCAGCTACCCGATCTCAAGAACCCTTTCGGGGTGCCAACCGGCACTTATTCGCTGCCATGCGGCACCCAACGTGGGCTCCTCTCCCGCCATCACGAGGATTCAGCTGAGCGAAGATACATATCCTTGATTTGTTTGCAAGAAGTTTGGTCTCATAAATCGATTTCCAGATTGGCACGAACACTATCTTCGACGCGATTGCGGTGATATGTCTACCAAATCCACGAAATAAATTGTGGCCTTAGGTACGGCGTCATCAATGGAGTCGAATGTAGGGCTGCAAACCTGGGGGTAGTACTTACGCATCAATGAACGGTGTATCTAGGTTTCTATACCAGACGACGGGGATGACCGTGACACCTGCATGCACAAAAATGGACCAACGAAACTATTCAAACTATCAAGGTGCTCAACTTACCTTGGGGAATGTAATAGCCTTAATATCGTCCTCGCTAGTCACATGAGGAAGTACTTAAGAGTGTCAACGAATTTAGAGACGCATCTTCCAAAAAGTGAACACACTCATCGACTCTCGCACGATGGCATCCACGTAGTAGGGTAACGATGCCCTGTCCTCAACGTCCAGAAGTCGATGATGCCCAACCAGGCTGTCTATTTCCGCTTGTGCACGGCGTTGGGCCTTTGGGTGATTCATCACGGGATAGATAAAGACGGCGAGCGTGGCATTGAGTCATCTGTCAAACAATAAAAGTTACTGCGCGGTCCGAGAAGAGGTACACTAAAACGTACTATCTCGACTGCAGCTGAGGATATTGTTTTGAAGGATGCGGATGCATTCACAAGAGAAATGGAGATTACCTGCATAGAGTGATCCTGTGGATTCCTTGATAGTTTGCGCGAGCTTCGGGTCCTTGGAATCATCGTCCAGACCATGCAGAGCGATCGCATCAGCGACCATGGACGGCGCTGCTAATCCTTCCCTCTTACGTTTCCCATCAGTCCCCGAAAAAAAATCATCGACTTTGGTACTATACGTACGACCTACGCACTGTCCGTGAGACGTCAGGACTCATCTGCACGGGCCTTGAACCATTCCCGGAGACCATGCAGGCAGCGCCTTTGCTGCATTACATCGCATCAATATACTGTGAAGGTGCATCAGATCTGATGATGAAGCAAAGCGCACCAAACAGAAATACACTGCACACCGCAATTACTGAGAGAGCAATCTCTTCTCGAGATTGGAAACCTTATGTGCCAAAACGTTCAGGGTAACGCGCGGGAAATTCCAGCGATGCCTGGTCAGCTCATACGCCTTCTGAAGCTGTCTGGGACGTTGAGTTAGTGCTACTTGGGCATTGAAGAATTGGTGTAATAGTAGTCGTCGGTGCAACCCGAACCTCAGTTCATACCATACTGCGCATTAGTCGTTGAGCATTTCCACCTAAACACTGATCTCTCAAGAATGAAGGTGAGACTTACAAATATGACACGGCATCATTGGGCCGATCAGAGTACTTTTGCGACTGTTTCTCGAAAAGCACGACGGCTACTTGTTAAGAATTCAAGATGAAAATTTCTTCGCGTAGGGTGCGGATATAGATGATGTCGGCGCCTGTTCAGTGCAGTACACATGGTGAGAGGGGAGAAGCCTGAGTATAGACAGTACGTTACACGTATTGGCCACACTGCATACTGTACGTGAAAATGGGCGAATTTCTGTCTATGTCGAGCAGGCTTCCGACGAAGGAAGCGCCTCAAGACCTGGAGGGAGCGGTACTTGCGACCGACGTCGAAACTTGCATATGCCTTCGATGACCAATAGCACGTCGAGTGTGGGAATTTTACGACGACTTAGATTATGCACAACTTTGCAGTAGACATGTCTCTCTTCGCCGAGTGGCCCAGTGAGTCAATAATGCATTTCTATTCTGCCTATCGACTCGAATCTTCCGTTTTTCCTAGCCCCAGAAAGACGGTCGGTCAACGGAATCTTGCCTACAATACCGAACGAGATTTACTTTGACATTTTTGACCTCATCGCTCCACCCAACGAACACCTGACGCCAAAGCAACTCAAGATACTCTCCAATCTTTCCCGCATTTGCAAGTTCTTCGCCGACGTCTGCATTCCACGCATATTCGAGTTTGTGGCATTTCCAAGCTCTATGTCTATCGTGCACGAAGGGGTGTGCGGATACACCTTAGCCACACAGATTGCCGATCAGCAGCCTCTCGCGCTCACGCTCGCTCAGAGAGTGAAGTCGTGCCATCTCAGGCACTGGAATGTTGGCTTCACGGACTCCCAGGTTGGCGGGATGTACATCGAGGCAATATCGTACATGCAGAACATCCGCCATGTCCATTTTTACCGCTGCTCCGTGGAGTCTAAACACTGGAGTGCGATCGTGGCGCTGCTGTCGCTCGAAGAGTTATCGCTTTACAATTGCGACTTTCTGTCCTTTCCTGCAGACCTGGAACCCGAGAATACCAAGCTTAAAGTGAACCAGCTTCACCTGGTTGAATGCTTCCGGTCTCTGAGGCCCATCGATATATTCGATCCGGCGCACTTGCACACATTTCATACAGATGCTTGGTCTTTCGCTACCTATGAGTATGAGCTGTTTTGGCTGCATCTCTCTGCCGTCACCGAGGTACATGTCCTCGTAGATGAAATAGAAGAAGACTACGAGCTGAGACTGAACACCATCCTCGTGAAAATGCCCCAGTCTCTTGAGGTCCTACATCTTTATGTCGATATAGACTGGAATGTTCCCATACTGGCTCGAGTTGTCTTGCAAAGCATGTTAGATAATGCAAGTGCATGGAGAGATTATTCTTCACTTCGCTGTCTCTTTCCGCGAATGGAATATGATGAACCAGTCACTGTGGATGTAAGTCTACCTGTACCTCCTGTTTGGTGTTTCGCATGCACTTATCATATCCTCTAGGACCCAGAGTTTTCCTTTGCCGAACTTAAATGTATCCTTCGTGACAAGTTTAGTTCTGAGACTAGTCTTGAGCATGTAGATTATTTCGGGAGGGTTATTCGTTTAGTAGATGGGGAGTGGTCGAAGAGCTCCTTGTAGTATGCTGAAATAACGTATAATGATACTTTTTTTCCCCTTCTTTCTTTTTTCGTTTCTTTCTTAGAGGGCTGGTTCACACTGTAAAACAAACCCGCAGAATGTTTATAAAAAATCACTTGTTTGTGCTGAACATAGTGTGATGAGACGAGAAAGCCCGAGTCAGTGACGAAAGTCGAGGATGAAGATCTGCATGGTCATAGGCTAGCACGACTCGTATCCATCAACACTGCCAACTTGCGACCAGCCACCCTTTGTCTCTCGGAACGGTCATGCATAAGCGGATTGGCACCTGCCTCGGCCTGAACACCTCGGAGACTCTGGAGAGCTGCCTTGTCGAACAGTTACTCACCTCCGCAACCCCGTCATCCGCTTGACATCGTAACTTGTCAGACCAACGCATAAACGCCATCGCCGATCACAGCTTGAGTGATCCTCCACGACGAGCCAAGTTCCCAGACAGTGAGCCATTGTCGGTACGCGTGAACCGTCCGAGGGAGACGTTACCCGTTTCTGCGCACCGTGACCAGATTCGATGCACTGAAACTTCCAAGCACGAACGGAAATCTGCTACCTTGTTCGTCCGAGAACCCGGGTCAGGCAATTGTCCATATCATATCCTGGTTTTGTTTGCAAGAAATTCAGTTTCACAAATGGATTTGCAAATTGGCACACGAACGCTATCTTTGACGTGATTTGTAACCGGGGTACAGGATTCCAGATCCAGGAAAGAATTTGTGGCCTGGGGAACGGCCTCTGTACCGTAGCGTCACATCAATGGAGGTTGACAATGAACAGTATGTACTAGGTACTGACGCGGACGCGGACGCGTCAATGAAAAGCGTGGGAATTCGGAGACAACTACGTTTCTACAATTTCAACGTGTCGCTCAGCGCGCTTAGTTTCCTGTAGACAATGTCTCTCTTTGAGTGGTCTAGTAAGTCCATAAAGATTTTTTTTTTGGATGAGCGATAAACATTATGTAGCAACTGGCTAGCCTAGTCCTACATAACACGCTAAGGCGGCAGTCGAGATTGCCGATCCGAGGAAATGCAGCTTACGCACGCCCCGTGGTGTACGGGGCAGTGTGGGACTCTGAGCTGGGGGGACACCTCCGTCAAGTGGAGGGCCGTGGCAGCGTGATACCCACTAAAACCTCTAATACTAGTGCTGTTGGCTGGCATGGGTTCCAGCAAGGGTTCCACGAGTGGTGGGTCCGGTTGGACGGGTTGGTGGGGGAAATGTGCTAGCTATTAGTGGTCCTCCGTGTTGATTGTTTCGTGGCGGTGGTGAGTTGGGTGGTGAGTTGGTTGCGGTTAGTCTACAGGTGGGTTTCAGGTGCTAAGTCAGTGGGGTATCTGCGAGTGGGTTGGCAGTGTCCGGGTGGAGGGTGCTTTTTGTGGATCCCTTTGGGAGGGTGGTGCCGTCCTGGGTCGGGTGTTTGGGGTGTTTGGCGGTGCTCGTGGCTTAGTTCTGGTTCGGTTGAGGTTTACTGTTCGGTCACTCATATATGCATCATAGGCATCGGGTTGGGTCATGTTGGTAGGGGGTGTGTGGCCTGGTCTGGTCTGGTCAGGGGGGGCCAGGTTTTTGCCTGCTTTTTCTGCCTTGCCCAGCCAGGTATGGTAAAAACCAACCATGGTGGTGGTAACGGTTCAACCCCCCCCCTCTAAAGATTTTTTATCTTGTTTATCAATATCTTTTTTCCCAGCCCCGGAAAGACAGTCGGTCAACCGAATCTTGCCTTCAATACCAAACGAGATATATTTACACATATTCGACCTCATCGCACCACCCTCCAAGTACCTAACTCCAGAGGAACTCAAGATATTCGCCAATATTTCTGGCGTTTGCAGGTTCTTTGCCAATGTCTGCCTTCCACGCATGTTCGAATGTCTGGAATTTCGAGGCACCCGTGTGTGCGGCGCGTTCTTCAATGACATGCCCACAGAAGTGTCGAACGGTTCCATCTTGTCCGCACAAATTGTCAAGCGGCAGCCTCTCGCGATCGCGATCGCCCAAACAGTGACGTCGTGCCGTTTCTTGCACTGGAAGGAGGACTATTTTATGGAGGACCCGAGGCAGCGTGGACACATCTCGGCAATCTCGCATATGAAGAACACCCGCAAAGTCTTGTTTCGGAACTGCTGTGTTTTGCAAGAGCACTGGAGTGCGATGGCGGCACTGCCGTCGCTCGAGGAGCTTTCGTTCTTCTGCTGTGATCTTCTACCCCTCTATGTTAAGCCCAAGAAGGTCAAAGTGTACCATATTTCCATGATCAGGTGTGACGATCCCGAGGACTGGCCCATCGTGGCCATCGATACTGGATACTTGCGCAGGTTCGACCTCGATTACTGCAGTTTCTGTGAATTGAAGGAGGAGTGGCTCTATCAGTCCACCATCACACATATACAAATTCATAGTTCTCACCATTTCCTACTCCTTCACTCTGTCCACGATCTGTCTGCAGCCGTCTTGCGAATGCCGCAGTCACTCGAGGTGCTGTGTTTTGCAATTGATGCTGTGTCTGTTCGCGGAATGGCCGGGGATGTCCTGCAAAGCATGTCGGATGATCCCAGTGCATGGAGAGAGCTTTCTTCGCTTCGTTCGCTCACGCTGCGAGTGGACAGTGAGGAGCCAGTTATGGACGTAAGTTAATACATTTCCCTCGTTTGTTGTGTTGCTTCATCGCTTACTATCTCTCTTCCTTTCTCTAGGAGCTCTCCCGCAATTTAGGTATGGATCCCCTGGTGTTAGTATATCTGTGCTGAAGGAACGTTTCTGTTTGGGTCACATCAGAGAGCTTACCTGAAGTTCTGCCTATACTTCGTAACAAGTTCGGTCCTGCCTCTAGTCTCAGGCGTGTGGATTATTTCGGGACTGTTTTCTGTTTGGTAGATGGGGAATGGTCAAAAGGAGTCTAACTGTAGCCGGGGTCAGTGCTACGTAACTGCTGTTTGTTTTCATTCTTGGAGGGTCAGTCGGTGCAGTAGCCAGGGCTTGTAAATCATAACAGATGATACAAGTAAGGAGGCCGTCCAATAAATTGCCTATTCATACAAAAAATATGAAGAAAGCCGAGGAATTGTAATATCTTAGAAGTTAACCTGGTTCAGTACAATGCTGCCAGTTTTCGATCATCCATCCGAAGTCCATCTTTCCTCACGATCCTACATCGGACCTGTTGTTTCGATGCATAGAAAGTTCCTTGTCAACGACCAGGCCCGCCATCCAACGTACACGACCGACTCGGAGTCACTACAAGCCGAAGCGGCTCGCAGAAACCAACAACGCGAGCTTTTCAGCATCCATCTCTTCATCCCTCGGTACGAACCTGCACGGGAACGGGAGTGGGTGCCTACAAAGAGTCAGAATGACTACACGTCAGCGAGAAATTATTCTCCAAGCAGAAGCAGTAGCGACGCACGACGTCGTCCCCGTTGTCCACTTCACATTGTCAGATCCCTCCGTCTTTTCAATTTTGAACAGTGCCAACATGCACACCATCGCGGACCATAGTGACACGTTCGCGACGTGCCTCCCTGGACTATTTGCACCGCGTTAGAATCGAAAGGGAGGAGGGGCAAATAATACTAGGGAGCATCGACAGAAGACGCACCAGATTCGACGCCCGAAGCCAAACACCCAGGGAATGTCATCGTCGTTCAGCGTGCCATCCTCCCGCAAGAATCGCTCCGGAGTGAACATGTCAGGATTCGGATACTTTTCTTCGTTGTGAGAGATCGCCCTGTAGTTACCATCAACAACCCGGGCACATGTCCAACAAGGTGAAGCCTCTACCACATATTGGCCACAATCATTGAACCTGCCATGAATCCATCAGTAAGAATGGCTGCGAGGATCGATATGCTCACCCTGCGGGATATAATACCCTCGATAGACGTCATCCTCCGAATTCGCGTGAGGAGCTGAAACGTGTCAATAAATTCAAAACCCTAGCGTTTACAGTTAACGCACCGATGGGCAGAATTGGGTGCCATCTCATCGTCTCTCGCAACACGGCATTAACATACGGCAATGATGCGCGATCTTCAAAGTTTGGCAGTCGTTGTCGCCCGACGACACTGTCAATTTCCGCTTGTGCACGATGTTGCGTCTCCGGGTGGTTCATCATGAGATAAACGAAGGTGATAAGCGTAGCATTCGTCTGTATGACACACAGGACGTTACTAGATGATCTCGCAGGTTGAGCTGCTCAGACAAACCGTTTCAACCGAGGCTAAAGGTATCGTTAGCAAACGCATGTATTTCAGAAAACAAAATCACGATCACCTGCATAGAGTGTTCCTGCAGTGTCTTTGACGGCTTGCACAAACTCCGGATCACTCGAATTGTTGTCCAGACGATACCGAGTAATAGCGTCGGCGACCATGGATGGTGTTGCATTCCCTTCCTCCTTGAATTCATTATTAGCTACACACTTATGCATATAATCTGGACGTACAACACGTTGTTGAACCCATGCATACGGTGCATTCAACGCTTCAGATACCAAGCGCCGGCATTCGGCAGCGCCGGCCT
Source organism: Leccinum subgranulosum (assembly GCA_038091575.1). NCBI lineage: Eukaryota > Fungi > Basidiomycota > Agaricomycetes > Boletales > Boletaceae > Leccinum > Leccinum subgranulosum. The sequence continues at coordinate 9,744 of JBBPOS010000342.1, forward strand.
TGAATCCCATTCCCGGAAACCAGGCAGGTAATTCCTTCACTGTAGATGCAGACGTAAAGAAAGCGTGGATGAGAATTGGATGGTAGAAACCCACCAAACGGAAACGCAGTACATATCGCCAAGATCTCGGGAGTGGATAGACGAAGCACAACGTCCCCCGCCCGTTGCATCGATGTCAAGAAAGTATCCTTCCCCTTCACGTTGTATCCATACGTCACCTCCATAACCACGGCAGAGGTAAACCTGTGTATTGCCAGCATAAGCAGCCCAATGTACACGACGGCAACAAGACTCACATGGTGAAATGCGCTGCGTAGCATGATGGGTCGTCAAGCAGATGCGTTAACATTTCGTACGCCTTCTGCAGTTGTCTTGGACGATAACTTGACGCCGCGTTCGCGTGAAAGACTTGGTGCAACAGTCGTCGATGCAACCTAAACGTGGGGCCGTACCGTGCCATAGTAGTGAACCCTTCTAGTCCAAACCTGTGCTCACGTTGCACTTGCGTCAGCAGAAATTAATTTATAGTGTTGAGTGAAGCAGTCGCCCGCTACGCTCAGGGAACTGTTGGCAATGAGAACGCACATATCTGCAATCGGTACCACGGGTCTATCAGAATATTTTTGGGAGCGTTTCTCGAGCAGCGCGACGGCGACTTCTTCCGAGTTCAATATAATGATGGTCTGGCCCAAGATGCGCGTATGAACGACGTCACCTTGTTTGACGACCGCATGTCAGTGTCCTGTTTGGAACCGCTGTAGTTTGGAGCGACGTACCGTATGTCCTTGCCCACTCGGTGTACGTGAGATGCGGTGCGTCTCTGTTCATGCCGAGAACATTCCCGATGAAAGGTAGTGGTTGGGGACCGGGTGGGAGCGGCAGCCGGGTGGAGCGCGGTGATGACTGCGACTGCCTGAACCTCCGTAAGCCTTCGATAACGAGCAGGACGGCAGCGAGTGCGAGTAGCACCACGATCATGACTGTTCGGGTGGAAACGATCGTGACTCGGATGGGAAACTCGTTACGTACATTGACTCCGAGTCGTCTCACCGTGGCGACCGGCGGTTCGATTTTGGCACCGCATTGCATGGCGGTGAAAAGTTCGTTGTATCCTTCATGATGAATTCGGGTCTAGTACTAACCTCAGGCAGGCACGCAGATTTCTTTAGTGACATCCGTAGATTGGAACTTTGAGTTTACATAAGCGCTGAATGACCCCTTTTTCGTTCGCAGACTCAACACCGTATCACTTGCTCACGTGAATGGTCGAGTTCACAACGTGTGTTTATGTCTCCCGTTTACACCAATTTTCGCCGTTTTTCCCAGCTCCAGAACGACGGAGACTTGACCGAATCTTGCCTACAATACCAAACGAGATTTACTTTTACATCATCGACACCATCGCCCCACCCAAACTCCTACTCGCAAAGGAACCTGAAAATCTTATCCAACCTTTCTTGTGTTTGCAGGTTCTTCGCCAACATCTGTCTTCCACGCATATACCAGCGTCTCTGCTTTTCTGCCACCGCATAGTACCGCTATGGCGACGACGAGTACAAGTACAACGGCACGTTGTCCGCACAGATTGCTGCGAAACAACCTCTCGCAATTGCACTTGCAGGCGTAGTGAGGCTGTGTAAGTTCCTGTCCTGTGGTGTTTGCGACGTGGACCCGCGAGCTGGCAGGCTGTACATTGCTGCGATGTCACACATGAAAAACATCCGTGAGGTCCAGTTTCTGAGCTGCCTTGTGAACAAGGAGCATTGGACCGCGCTGGCAACACTGCCTTTTCTCGAGAAGTTGGAGTTCAGCAAGTGCACTTTGTTGTACGACCCCGCAGATTTAGAACCCAAAATCAAGGTCAAGATGTCCCAGCTGTGCCTGCTTGACTGCTACTATCTGGGCGGCTTATTACGGCCATCGAAATGCGGTCCTTGTGCACGTGCCTCCGGTGTTATCATTACTTAGCTTTCGCCAATAACGATCAACCTTGGCCGAATCAGCCTCACTTCACAGACCTGCAGATTTGTGTTTTCGAGGGTAACATAGGCTGGAAGGAGCTGTACATCTCGGCCTGGATTCTCCGTTTAATCCTCATGGATGTACCTGCGTCTCTCAAGACTCTGACTTTCTCAGTTGATGTGTTGGTCGCACAGAGAATAGCTGCAGATATTTTGGAAACAATGTCGGGGCATCGCGGGAAGTGGACGGCCCTTTCTTCGCTTCGCTCGTTGACGCTGCAACTGCGAGTAGACGATGAGATCAATGTGAGGCCAGTCGCTTGACCACTTATCGTTTCATCCCTACTCTAGGAGTTTTCCCAGTCCATAAATGGTATGAACCCTCTCATGTTAATCGGTCTGGATACTAAAAGAGAGCTTGCATTCGCTTGCATCAGATGATCTGCCCAAAGTTCCTGTTTTCCTTGGTCACCTTCAAAGTCCTGCCTCTAGTCTCAGACATGTGAATTATTTCGGGACAGATCTCCGTTTAGTAGATGGGGAATGGGTCTGAAAGGAGTTTTGTAGTAATGTAGTACAATATCGAGGCGCACAGTCGTGGGAAAATTTTCCAGTAGATACTTCAAGCTTCAAGTTATGTCCCTCCTCGAGTGGTCCAGTAAGTTCTAAATAGGTTTTTACTTACATCTCACCGATTTTATTCAGCCCCCGAGCGACGCAGAGACGACAAAGGCTTACCCGTCATACCGAACGAGATTTATCTTCACTCTTTCAATTCATCGCTCCATCCGATGAGCGTCTACCACCAGAAGAACTCGAGACATTCCACTGTCTGCAGGTTCTTTACCAACGTCTGCCTTCCACGTATATTTGAGGTTGTGGAGTTTCCTGACTCCATTGCCCGTGATGGTGCTCCCACATACCAGGCATCAGTCGGATAAATGCTATACACACAAATCAGAGGAGCAACCTCTCGCGCTCGCCCAGAAAGTGAAGACATGTCATCTCACGAACTCACGACCCCGCGATCGGGTCTTTCAGCGAGCGGTTTATCACTTCCCCTTGAACAAGTCCATTGCTGCGATGAAGAACATCTGCAAGCTCCAGCTGTCGAACCGTGATGTGATTCTGGAGGACTGGAATGCAATCGTTGCATTACCGTCGCTCGATGATCTGTCGTTCCATGACTGCTACTTTATGAACCGCCTCATCGTGGGCCTCGACCAGCAGAAATGGCTCAAGGTGAAAGTGTCTCGACTTAGTGTGGTCTAATGTATCTGTTGTCAGGAGCTCCTCGCGGCCCCCAACATGGGGTGCTTGCGCATGCTTACGAGGATTTTATGTCTCTCGAAGATGTCATCTGGTTTTCCCAAGATGAAGAATGGCTTCAGTGGTCCAACGTCACAGAGCTGCACCTTTGTGCTTCCAGAGGTAATGCGGGGTACACACTGGAGGGTCCAATTCGTGAGCTGCATATCGTCCTCGATCAAATGCCGCAATCTCTTGAAGTGATTTGTATCTCAGTTGATCGATCGACAGCAACTCGCGAAATGATTCTATGTTTTGGAAAGCATGTTTGGGAAGATTTTTCTTCGCTTCGCTCACTCACGCTGCGAGTGGTAGATGGCCCGTCTGTTGAGGACGTAAGTCAATTTGTGTTCCTCGCTTGGTGTCTCTTACTGGATTACTACTCGTTTCTGTTAGGAGCTTTCTCGATCCATAGAAGGTACGATTTTCCACATGCGTAAGATCTGTACTGAAAGACTGGTTGTGTTTACTGTATTGCATTATGGCACACCAGATAATTTACCCAAAGTTCGACGCATCCTTCATGACGAGTTTCGACCTGGGTCTGATCAGTATAATAATCTCAGGCATGTAGATTTTTTCGGGCCTTTTTTCGTTTGGTGGACGGAGAGTGGACGGAAGGTGTGTTATAGTACAGTCCACGAAGGCGAGCCTTTTTTTCCTCAAAGGGTCGCTTCCTTTGCATATACCTATGCGATTACTCAAGACGCGCATACTGATTCGTAGTACTCCGCGTGCCAGTTATAGGTTTCAACTAACTCGCCCAAATAATTGTCGCATCAGATATATATCGTTGACGCGAGACCCAGCCGAGATCAACCTTGACATTCAAGATGACATATGGTCGGTAAAGTTTCTTCCTGACGGGAAGCATGTTGTGAGCGCAGGAAGAACAGGAATTGTTCAACGACGGCGGCGCCTAAGACCCGGTTGGTAATCAACTGCGAGGGTCGATATGCTATACTCATCCTGTGATAATACCCTCAATAGACCTCATCCTCCGATGTCGTGTGAGGACCAGAAACTTGTCAACTGATACAGAAACTTACTACTAGACGAGGTGAGCGCGTTCACCAGAGCAACGCTGATTTCATCATCAAGCTTCAAGGTTCAGATGGTATGGGAAAAATGTGCACTGCCAACTTCTCCGAGTCGGTGTTTTGCCTCCACGACTTTTCCACTACGAGGACAACCACAGTGTGCATCCGAAATTTGCGTATATTTCACAGCGTTCTTTTTTTACATGTGCCTCTTCAAGTGGTCCAGTGAGTTATCAGTTTGTTTTCATTTTGTCTGTCAACTCAAAAATTTGCCGAATTGTCCAGCTCCGGAACGACGGACTCGGAAAGGTCACGGAGTCTTGCCTATAATACCCAACGAAATATACCTTCAAATATTCGAACTCATTTCCCCACCCAATGAGCGCCTAGCTCCAGAGAAACTCAAGATATTGTGCAATCTTTCTAGCGTTTGCAGGTTTTTTTGCCAATGTTTGCCTTCCACGCATCTTTGAGTCGGTGGAGTATCCCAACAGATGCTTTCTCCGTCGTGGTGTAGAAATACCAGTGAAGTCTTGAGGGTCCAGTTTGTTTGCACAGATCGCTAAGAAACGGCCACTCGCGCTCGCGCTCACCCGGACAGTCCAGGAGTTCCGCTTCGTGAGTTGGTGGCCGTACGATGCAGGCTGGTGGATTGCATCGAAGAAGGGCATTACTGCGATGTCGCTCATGAAGAACATCCGCAAGCTCCAGTTTTACGGCTGCATTGTGGATGCGGTGTTCTGGAACATAATCAAGGGGCTGCCGTTGCTTGACCAGCTGGTTGTCTGCCAATGCAGGGTTCTCCAACCCCCAGATGCGGAACCCAAGCTAACGATTTCTCGACTTGGCGTGGTTGACTGTCATATTGGGTTCTTTCGACCCACTCTCGCCGTTGATACAGGGCGCTTGCGCGTGCTTCACTTGGATATCAGGGCCATCAATGCGGAGGATTGGTTGCCTCAGTCTGCAGTCGAGAAGCTACACCTCTATGTTCCCAAGGAAGAGGAGGAAGAGGAGGACGAGGACCCTGTCTACACAGAGCTGCTACATGACGTCCTCATGCAAGCACCGCGGTCACTCGAGGTGCCGAGCTTCTCAGTTGATAAATTCACTAGAGGCGGAATGGCTCGAGACCTCTTGCAAAGCATTTTGGACAATCCTGCGTGGAACAACCTTACTTCCATTCGCTCGCTCACACTGCAAATGAAATCTGGAGTGACAGTTAGGGACGTAAGTTGATTTATGCCACTCGGCGTCTCGCACTGGCGCTTGATCACTAATCGTTCTCCTTTTCTAGGAGCTTGATGTTGACCGTACGGATCTCCTCACTCTAATAGATATTTGCTGAAAACCTGATTGTGTTTGCTGCAATGCATGGCGTATTAGATCACATTGCTGAAATCCAACAGATCCTTCACGAGAGGCTCGGTGCTGTCTCCAGTCTCAGTGAGCTCAGAAGTGTGGATTATTTTGGGAGATCATTCTGTTTGGTTAACGGGGAGTGGTTACAGAGGCTCTAGGATACATAGCATGGTGCACTGAAACGTTCTAATATGCAGTGTCTTGATAACTACAATCCTTCTCCCGGGGAACATTTCATATGCAAAGGACCGGTGCCCGGCATGTCAATTGACAATTGCGCCCTTGCTCGACCTCACTGGATCTCTGGTGCAGAATGTCACGGAGGTGAATAGCTCCTTGCTATGTTCGTTAGGAAGGTTGATGAAGTCGTTATGCATACTTAGTAACGAGTATCGGGGTTGTCGTATGCGTAAACGAAAAGAGCGGTGATCCGATTCTCACCTGATTCACAGGACCACAACAGGACCGTTTTTCATCTGAGCCTGAGGATGATTGTCATACCTGCATACAGATAAAATGGTCCAGCGGAGCCACCAGTGGATGCTCCTGCCCGGCCCCGATTGTAAGTCAACAGCATTTTGATTTCGAGCATAAATACACGAAGGAAAGAAACTTAAGAACGTCGGCGGTACTCGAGTGTATTTATCGTATGTCATTATAATTTATCGTGTGCTGAGAAATGTACTTGCGGCATAAGGGACCGTTCTCCTATTTTTGCTCCAAGGGAATTGCTGAAGAAGACGCCACTGACACATGGATTGCTGTCATGGAACTCGACATTCTCAGGGATGATCGATGAGGGTCTGGCTTATGCGGAGAAACTGAAGGAAGCGGGGGTCCATGTCACGCACAAGGTGTACAAGAAGGCTCCCCATCAAATCCTATATATGGACGGTGGGTCGACCCATGCATCATGTGCGCTTTCCAGCCAAAATTGTCCCTAATCCAATCCATGATTATCCATCGTGACCATGTGCTCTGGATCTCACATAAGCGGCAGTTGTCTCTAATGACGGTTCTTGCTGATCGTAGTATCATAGTGTACTTGCCATCGGCTGAGAGTTGGTAGCCGATGCAACCAGAAATTTGGCACGAGTATTTGGAACGTTTCAGCTGTAGTGCTTATTTCTAGCAACGAAACTGCGAAGATTTGATGCGCGGTGCATGATTCGAACAAGTGTTCAGATTATAGTAAAACATGTGCTCAAGCAGCGGCGATAGCCTCTATCTCGATGTCGAAATCATATGGAAGTTTACCAGCTTGAATGCAGGTGCGAGCGGGCCTTGGTTCTGGGACGAACTGTACATTCCAGGCGTGAGATTGTACACAGTATAAACCTGTCAAGTAGTATACCTGAGTATAAGCTTCGTTGACCTTGTCAAAAGCGTCCATGCTCTTCAGGTAGATATTGACTTTAACGACCTTGTCCCAAGAGGAATTGGCAGCATTGAGCACGTCGGTAAGATTGCTCAAGCATTGTTTCTGTTCAAATCGTAGAAGTGATCCTCTCTAAATCAGGGGATTTCCTGCGACAATCTCAGGCGTGTAGATTTTTTCGGAACGGTTTTCCGTTTGGTGGACGGGGTGTGGTCGGAAGGCATTATAGTTTAGGACAGGCAGGTGTGATATATGGACATTCTCAATTTGGTGGATCAGGAGTGGTCAGAAGGTGTATTGTAATATGTACAGGACACGAAGGCATGACAGTATGTGACTCGTATGTACAAGCTCTTTTTCGTTCTCAAGGGGGTGTATAGTATGCGATTACCCAAGACGCGGATAGAAGTTACCAGTAGCACATCGCGCGATAGCTTTCACTAGCCCACCCCTGCTTCGACGCATAGTCATTGATCGCGCCTGTCGATCATCAGGGCATGATCTTGTTATAAACTGCGTCGGCATGTTGGAATCGAAGTCGTTGGCGTCTCACGCGTGGCAGCTAGGTGCGACATCGAGCAACTGGGAGAGGCCAAAGTCTGTACGTGGGAGGCCATCGAGGCTGTGGACGAGCCCCAACCCAGTACGTGCACTGTGGACGTGTCGGAGGTCGTTGCGTTGAACTCGCCGACGGAGGGAACCGAGACAGGTTGAATATGTTAGCGAGAAACTGGGTCAGGCAAACGAGATCATACAAGCCAAGATCGTCGTCGGATACCTTGCTAACGTGGATCAATCTGAACGGTTGTTATGCAGAAACGATGGTGGTACCAATGGGTTGGCTTTGATAGTGAATTGCCTCGTCGAAACGTCGTACGATAGTAGCGATCAGCAAGGAAATGAAAGAAAGCGCCCAGGGCACGGCGTGAGCGACTCACACGTGTTCGTCAGGTGATATGATAACGCACTCTTTACGCTCAAACCTAGCCTACCAACTTCCACGTATGACTTCTAAGGTGCGCCTGACAAAGAGGGATGATGAGTACGTACATGGGCAAGATTATTTGGGGAACTGACAAGAGAAAAGGGGCCGAGTGGCCTCCGCGGACAGCAAGTTGATGCATCGGCGAGCAAAGACGATGAACCCAAGACCACTGCAAATTAGGCACTGAAGGATACTCGGGAATCGAGTGAAAATATTATCGCCTCCACTCAAACCCGAACGAGATCGAGATTGAAGAAATCATAAGTTCTGTCAAGTTTCTCCCTGACGTGAAGCATGTCGTGAGCGCAGGAGATGAAGGAAAGATTCGACGATGGAGAGTTGCAGATGGAAAGGAGGTGGGCAAGCCGATGGACACTGGAAGTCTTGTTCGCGACCTTGCAGTCTCATGGGACGGAAAGTGGATCGTGGCGGATCGTTTGACTACACGCTGTGTGTCTGGTGACGTCTGGTCGCTTTCAACTGGCCAGTAACCATGATTATCACGTGCTCGCGGTCAAGTTCTCGTCCAACCTATCACAGTCGCGACGGCCCGGGGCCGACTTGCCAATTTACGTAAACAACAGCGGAATTTAATGGTAGTCTCGTTCCCACGCGTTCGGAGCATTGTGGCGGAGTTTAAACGGGCCTTCAGACATGTCTCTCCTCAAGTGGACTAGTGAGTTCAATTAATATTACGTTTTCACTTTACCTCTCACTTTGGATTTTCGCTATTTTATTCAGCCCCAGAGAGACGGAGAGATGATAAAGGCTTACCCGTCATCCCAAACGAAATTTACCTTCGCGTCTTTGAATCCATCACCCCATCCAATGAACGTCTACTGCCAGAAGAACTCATGACATTCCACAAACTCTCTCGTGTCTGCAAGTTTTTTGCCAACATCTGCCTTCCACGCGTATTTGAGTCGGTAGAATTCCCTGATTCCATTTCCCGCAAAAGTGCTCTCACGTACTACAAGGCATCGCTTGGATCTATGCTGTGCACACAGATCGCAGAGGAGCAACCTCTCGCACGCGCACTCGCCAAGACAGTGAAGGCTTGTCATTTCACGAACCTGACGGCCCGCGCCGCGGCCTCACAGGCGTTTGAGTCGTTCCCTTTGCAGATGTACAATCCTGCAATTATGCTCATGAAGAACATCCGGGAGCTCCACTTCTCAAACCTTGTTGTGGAAGCAGAGCACTGGAGTATGATCGCATCACTTTCGTCGCTCACGGATCTGTTGTTCCATACGTGCTCGATCGCGTACCCCCCTTTTGTGGGCGTCGAACCCAAGAAGGAGTTGAAATTGTCTCGACTTGGTGTGGTTGACTGTAACGACACGTATCTAGAGCCTATCAAGGCCGCAGATTTGGAGTGCTTGCACATACTTACGATGAACTTCTGGGCATTTGATCTAGTCTTGGCTTCCCAAGGGGATGATTGGCTACTCGAGTCTGCTATCAAGGAATTCCACTTCCGTGCTAAGGAGGAAGACGTAGTTGATGATATGGCCCTCTACCGTGCCCTCTATGGAATTCCACAATCTCTTGAGGTGCTGTCTTTTCTGGTTGAAATGTCAAATACTTGCGAAGACGACGCTGCATTCGTCTTGGCGGACATGTTGGCCGAACAGGCATGGGAGGAGCTTTCTTCATTACACTCGTTTACGGTGCGAGTGGCAGATTGGACGCCGGTCACGAACGTAAGTTGACGCGTGCCTGGTGACTCACATGATGGTCACTGAATCACTTATCGTTTCCCCTCCCTGTAGCAGTTTTCCCGATATATAAATGGTATGGATCTCTACATGTGTAAGATCTCCGCTGAGAGGCTCGTTGTGTTTTGCCTCGTTGCATGGCACATCAGATAGTTTGCCTACCGTTCGAGATTGCCTTCACTACAAGGCCAATCCGTCTAGTGAAGAGCCTAACTTTCTCAGGCATGTAGATTTTTTCGGAACAGTTTTCCGTTTGGTGGACGGGGTGTGGTTGGAAAGCATTGCAGTATAGGACACGCAGGGATTGTTTCGAAGGGGTTTCTATTTGGTGGATGGAGTGGTAAGATGCAATGTCATCATGTCATCCACAAGCTCTTTCTTTCCTTCTCAAGGGGCCGCTTCGTATGCATATATGCGACTCGGATTACCCAAGACACGCATAAGTCGTTGATTGCGCCTGTCGATCGCCAGGGTATGATCTTGCTATAAACTGCGTCGGCACCTTGAAATCAAAGTCGTTGTCTTCTCATGCGTGGCGGCTAGGCACGACATCGAGCATTGGGAGAGGCCGAAGTCTGTGCAAGGAGGCTATCAAGGCTGTGGACGAGCCTCAACCAAGTACATGCACTGTGGACGTGTCGGAGGTCGTTGCGTTGAACTCGCCGACGGAGACACCGAGACAGGTTGAATATGTTAGCGAGAAACTAGTGACACTGGGTCAGGCCAACTTGAACGAGATTATACAGGCCAAGATCGTAGGATACGTTGCCGATGTGGATAGATCGGTTGTATATATAATACAAGTTGTGAGCTCGAGAAAACCTTTCCAAAGATGCCGTCACCATTTCTCGTGTCACATTCATCAAAAAATATTTCTTCCGCACGTTGGATTGCCCGACCCAATTTATCCATTAAAACACAGTACCTATTCAATATGATCATCAGTAATGATTCTTCAACCCGCACACTCCATCTTGAAGCTACTACCAAATGGCATGAATCCGTTTTCTAAGAAACGTCCTATCCGCACGATCTGCAATGAACTCCTTCAGTCGTTTGACTTCGTGTTCAGGACCAGCTTCGAAGCCCTGCGAGTCATGAGAGACGAATTTGTCGTTGTTCCGGAAAATCAATTCGTTCTCGATGTCGTATATTCCGCGCTAGCATGTATTGGTAAAGATGCACTGGTACCTCATGTCAGAGTCCAATATGTAGTATATACTCACCCCCCTGGACCCCTGGACCTGACCTAATCGCACGATTTGGTAACCCAGTCATGCGTAAATATCAAATCAAGTACGCACCTTGTTGCCTTATCCATCATAGACCTCCGGGTTTTCGGTCGTGTTATAGATCGCACGGAGGATAGTCGTCTTTCAAGTTTCCGGCCTCTTTTCAACGCAATCAAGGGCTTCTGTGGACCTGAGAAACTCGATGGCCTCAAGGGTACATGAACAAAGGGGGCAGTATTGTGAAGGAAGAATATACATCAGCAGTCGCAATGACTCGGACTCAGGAACGACACCCTAACCTTCGTGTGAGACTATATCATAATTCTGAGACAGCACTTTTTCAAGACGAAAACCAAAATCTTCAGTCGTAATTTCTAGTAACCAATGATCAAAATTCGATGAATGTCTGGAAAGCGGATCACTAGAATATGACCATACCTGAAGATCGACATCCAAATGCTATCGCAAGTAATTGCAGGGTCCTAAAATAGACGTCAATACTCCTTACATGGGAAGGTGTCCAGTACACCTGACCTTGCGAAGCAAATATTGATTGATAGCATTCGAGGGATGAAACGCCTATCGTGGCTGTCAAACGATCGACCTTCATATGGACAAAGCAATGTACACATCCGAGTCGGAGGTACATCTGGTACCCGCTGGATTTCCACATGCATACCCGTGCCTGCTCTTCGGCCGCGTCTGTAGACCGCCATGTTGGTATGGTAGTTCGGAAGTGCTCCCCCGATCCCCTATCATCATGCTAGGTGCCCCGTGGTCGATGGAAGTTCCAGCATTCCGATCAAAGCTTGCACGCGTGGTTTCCCAGCCGTACGTTTGTGCAGTGGAACTCCTGTCTGGTATATGCGTGTAGTGCGCCGTGGAAGATTCATTTCCAGCAACGTTTTCGAAAGCTGAGACAGACCAAGAGCGAGTTTTGTAAAGTCCGGTGATGACATCGAGGGCATCCTGGCTGATGATTCGATGGCGACGGTTTGGAGTGTAATGTTACCATTCCGCCCCATTTTGACTAGCTTTCTGGACAAAGATACCATCGTTCAAGAGCTCAAGCCGTTCAGTACCTTCTGGAAGAATGAGGAGTGCGCCTTGATCGGAAGACAGGTTGAATCGATAGTCTCTGACAAACGACCCGATGTAATCAGATGGCTTTCTGTCACTTATGAAGAACTACAATATTACCTCTCTAGACCTTCAGTCGATGTAACGGACCAGACTTGAGTTACAGAAGGAGTCAAAATAACTTGACCATCTGGCTCTGCAGAAAAGCAGGACCTTATTTCCAATTCTAAAGCAAGTAAAACTGTCGGGTACACCGAAGCGAGTGTGAAAAGGATGATTGGGTGGCAGGCATAAGTTGAAAAGGGCGTAAAACCCGCCATCGTCGGTGATGACTACGCCGACATCACCGATTCAGAGACCTTCTGGACGTTCGATCAGAAATTCGTTGCTTGGTTCAGGAGTCCAAAGTGGGTAACCACGAGCAGAGGAGAGCTGCCTCGTGTACAGGTCCTGGGAAGATCGAGACATGGCGCACTGTCGTCACGGTGCGGAACCGGGGGTTTGCATTTTCCTGCGAGAGCTAAAGCTCCTCGTGGTGCAATGACTCGGAAGCACCGGCGCTGCGGCTGCACAGCGTGTCCACTCACGTGCGTTCAATATAGGTCAGAGCTTACTGATAACAACTGGAAAAATGGACATATGAGAGCCAATTCTTAATACACCTCTGATGGGGCTCGAGTGTGTTGACCGCTGAGTCTGAGTCCTGCCACACTGGCATTCATTGCACCACGAGGAGCTTTAGTGTTCACAGGAAAACGAAAACCCCCGGTTCCGCACCGTGACGACAGTGCGCCATGACCTGTAGTACGCGAGGCTGCTCTCCTGCTCGTGGTTACCCACTTGTCACGAGCGTTGCGGTGGAGTCTAAATTGAGCTGAACGGAATATTAAGTAAAAATCGTTCATCGATCGATCGATCAGTACGATCAATGTCGAGTAGACATGTCTCTCCTCAAGTGGACCAGTGAGTTCAAAATATGTTTTCACTTTGCCCCTCACCTTGGATTTTGTTCAGCCCCCGAGCGACGGAGAGACGAAAAAGTCTTAACGGTCATACCGAACGAGATTTACCTTCGCGTCTTTGAATTCATCACCCCATCCAATGAACGTCTACTGCCAGAAGAACTCAGAACATTCCACAAACTCTCTCGTGTCTGCAAGTTCTTTGCCAACATCTGCCTTCCACGCGTATTTGAGTCGGTAGAATTCTCTGATTCCATTTCCCGCGAAAGTGCTCTCAAGTACTACAAGGCATCGCTTGGATCTATGCTGTGCGCACAGATTGAAGAGGAGCAGCCTCTCGCACTCGCACTCGCCAAGACAGTGAGGGCTTGTCATCTCACGGACCTGCTTAGACTGGCCCGCGCCATAGCCTCACGGGCAGTTCAAACGTTCCCTTTCCCTTTGGAGATGTATCCTGGAATTTTGCTCATGAAGAACATCCGGGAGCTCCACTTCTCATACCTTCTTGTGGAAACGGAGCACTGGAGTATGATTACAGCACTTTCGTCGCTTACGGATCTGTCGTTCCATACCTGCTTGATCGATGACCCTCATTTTGCGAGCGTCGACTCGGAACCCAAGAAGGAGTTCATGCTGAAATTATCTCGACTTAGTGTGGTTAACTGTGACGACACGCATCTAGAACCTATCAAGGCCGTCGATATGGAGTGCTTGCGCATATTTACGATGAACTTGTGGGCTCTCGATGAAGTCGTACTCAAGTCTGCCGTCACAGAACTGCACTTCCATGCAAGCGAGCATGAAACACTATGCATGGACTACTACCTCGATCGCGCTCTCACGCAAATCCCGCAGTCTCTCGAGGTGCTGTCTTTCCTGCTTGAATTGGCAGATACTTGGGAACGCCCTCAGGCTTTATCCGTCTTGGCGGAGATGTTGGCTATTGCTGCATGGGCGAACTTTTCTTCGTGCGCTCGTTCACGGTGCGAGTGGTAGATGGGACGCCGGTCACGGACGTAAGTTGATGTCTCGCTTGGTCATTGAATTACTTAACATTTCCCCTCTCTGCAGGAGCTTTCCAGATCTATAAATGGTATGGATCTCCACGTGTGAGATCTGCGCTGAAAGGCTGATCATGTTTGCTATGCCTCGTGCCTCAGATAAGTTGCCTAGTGTTCGACGTATCCTTCATGAGAAGCTCGGACTTGCGTCCGGTTACAACACCAATCTCAGGCATGTAGATTGTTTCGGAACGGTTTTCCGTTTGGTGGACGGGGTGTGGACGGAAGGTATTGTAGTTCAATAGGACATGCAGGTGTGATATAAGGAGGTTTTCAATTTGATGGATCGGGAGTGGTCAGAAGGTGTATTATAATATGTAAAGAACACGAAGGCGGGCGTGGACGGTATGCAATGTCATCATGTCATCCACAAGTTCTTTTTTTTTCCTTCTGAAGGGTGCATATGCGATTCAAGTTACCCGAGACGCGGATAGAACTTACTAGTAGCACATCGCGTGATAGCTTTCAACTAGCCCTCCCCCCGCATAGTACTTAGTCATTGATCGAGCCTGTCGATCACCACTGGCAGGGTATGATCGTTATCATCTCATGTGTGGCAGCTAAGCACGACATTCGACCCTCGCGCAACAAGGTCTTGCCGCAGCGGTACTTCAACCCGCTAAGCAGATCTCTGCAAGGTACACCCCATGCGCACGTCCGATTTGGTCTGATACTAGCACCGCCGCCTGTCTCCTTTCCTTTCCCTTTCATCCCCCATCGTCGTCATAGTTTCTTTTTCTTTTATTACACGTCATGGTTTCTCACTAGTTCCTTTGTCCATAGTTGCACCGCCCTATCGCGCCACTCCTCTCTACGTATATAAGGCCCTCTGTGTCCTCGCTGTATGGCATCGAGTGGATCCCCCGTTTCCATCCTCATCTAAACATCGTCGCAACTGACCGTTCTCGTCTCATTGTCCGCTCATCTCTCTTACCGCCCTCACCTCTTATTTTGTGCCCCATTTGACTAATTTCCGTCCCTTCTAGATCTTGCCCGAAACCTTCCGCGTTCTCCATCAAGCACCCTACATCTCCTTGAGGACCAGCCAAACGGTCGGAAACCCCAAGCCCCGCTCAGGCTCCTGGTCGATCCACCGATTCACACAGCTTACCTTCGGAGCGGAACCAATACTTGTGACGCGCCGTTCCCAATAATGACCGGAAGTCCAACCGCTCTGTCAGATGAGAAAATATATACACTCCATTAATCACCAGGGATTTCGACTCCAAACCCTCCGGGTCACAACTCACGTCTGTGACACTCCCAGTTGCCAACAACCTTTGTCGAGCTCGGAAACGCCGTCGCCGAACTCGTGCACAGAGCTGCGCCAAGCTTCCAGCAGTTTGGACGGGAAGCAGAAGCGAAAGAGGATGGAAAAACAGCCGGATGGAGAGAAGGAAGATGTGGTAAGTCTGACAAGTATGGCATACATTTTGTAACCTTACATCACCTGATTCACAGGACCACAGCAGGACGGTCCATCTGAGCCTGACTGTCAGAACAGGCCCCATAAAATATATATATAAATATATAGTATATGCCGGGTTTGCAAACAAAAGTGAGTCTCTCAGACTCTCTCTTCCTCCTTTTTTGATGACATTGATCCATTCAGATTCTCTCGCAAGGACATTTACATAACAAGTGACACGTCCATGGTCAGCATGGGGACCTCAAATCTGAGTGGGACAGGTTCAGACTCCTCGAGCCTTGGCAAGGCGACCTTGAGGATAAGTTAAAGTACTTGAGTAAATTTTGTAACGCCATGTCATTCACGATGACATGGCGTTACAAAAACCTGCAGTATATATAGTAATATGCGTTAGATAGATCGCACTGCGATGATATCATGAGCACCGTATCTGTATGTAAAGATGAAGGTACAGTTATTGTAATAAGTCAACACGACTCGTGTAAATCAACGAGGCCAACTTCTCGCCATTCATCTCTTGATCTCTGGGAACGAATCTACATGGAAACGGAAGCGGATGTCTGCAAAAGAAGAAGAAGAAACACCACGTCAGCAAGAACACCTTCTCTCTTTGGCTTGAAGTGGAACGATCACGGACGATGTCATCCCAGTCGACCACTTCGCGTCGTCAGACCCTTCCGTCTTCTCAATCTTGAACAGCGCCAGCATACAGACCATCGCAGTCCACAGCGATGCATCCGCGACATGTCTCCCTGGACTGCATGCACCACGTCAGAACAGGGAGACCAATTATTCTACACGACGCAGTCAACGTCTAACTTACCAGATCCGACGCCCGAACCCAAATATCCAAGGAATGTTGTCCTCGTTCAGTGTACCATCCTCCCGTAAGAACCGCTCTGGCATAAACACGTCAGGGTTCGGATACTCTATCTTATTCCGTGAGATTGCCCTGTGACGTCAATCGACATCGTGCACCAATGCTCAACAAGCTAGTATCATTACCAGAGATTCGCCACGATCGTCGAACCTATACTCAGTGGTCAGCGGGCGTTACTACAGGCGTCAAATGCTACCTTGCGGAATGTGGAACCCTCGGTAGACATCGTTTTCAGTGGTGGCATGTGGGACGCCTAAAGCACCTCAATGGAACCGATAAACCATGGATGGAGAATGGACGCACCGAAAGGCGTTACTGGATGCCATCTCATCGTCTCTCGCAATATAGCATCCATGTACGGCAACGATGGCCGGTCCTCAAAGTCTGGCAGTCGCTGCTGCCCCACAACAGTGTCGATTTCCGTCTGGGCGCGACGCTGAATCTCTTGGTGGTTCATCATGAGATAAACGAACACGAGCAGTGTGGCACGAGTCTGTCGGGCAGTTCGTTAACGTTTCACTTGCGTGATCCCGTACATTGAATCAACAATACGAACCGTTTCAACCGAGGCTACGAAAGTCGTCAGCCCAGAAAGATATAAAACACTCGGATTCCAGAGAACCGAGATTACCTGAGTACAGAGTCCCTGCAGAATCTTTGATGGCCTGTACGACCTCTGGATTGTTCGAGTCATCGTTCAGACGGTATCGAACAATCGCATCGGAGACCATAGATGGCACCGCATTCCCTTCTGCCTTGAGTTAAGTTCTTCATCAGCTTCACACATGTGAGACACTGATTCCTGGACGTACGAGGCGCTGTTTAACCCATGCATATGGTTCATCTAATGCCTGGGACACCAAGCGACGGCATTCAGGAGCCTCAGCCTTGAACGCCATTCCAGGAAACCAGGCCGGCAATGCCTTCACTGAATCGTACGAACATAAAGGGGCCGCATATAAGCACTACGTTGGATGGTTGCAACTCACCAAACGGAAACGCAGAACAGATGGCGGTTATTTCGGGCGTGGCTACACGGAGCAGGATGTCTGTTGCCCGTCGCATGGAAGCCAGGAAAGTCTCCGCCCCTTTTACGTCGTATCCGAATGTCACTTCCACAACTACGGCCGCAGCAAACCTGCGTAATGACAGCCTGAGTGTGAGCAACTCGTCGTGGAGAAGGATTTCCCCAGACATGAAAAATACTTGCGTACTGAAACTCGCAGCGTAGCGCGATGGGTCGTCCAACAGATGCGTCAACATTTCGTACGCCTTCTGTAGCTGTCTCGGACGATAAGTCAATGCAGCGCGTGAATGAAAGACTTGGTGCAACAATCGTCGATGCAACCTGAACGTGGGCCCGTACCGCGCCAGGGAGGTTGACCTTTCTAATCCGAACCTTTGCTCGCGCATGCGTCAGTATCAGAAAAGGTAGCGAAACGGGCCCAGGCTGTAAGAGAAATAAGAGAGTGGACACACATGTCTGCAACGGAAATCACAGGTCGATCCGAATACTTTTGCGAGCGTTTCTCGAGCAACGCAATGGCGACCTCTTCCGAGTTCAATATAATGATGTTCTGACCCAAGACGCGAGTGAAAACGATGTCGCCTTGTTCAAAGATGGCGTGTCGTTGTCATCCTCGGGACCACTACAGTTTGTACAACACGACGTACCATAAATCTTTGACCACTCTGTGTAGGTGAGATGAGGTGCGTCCTTATTCATGCCGAGCACGTTTCCGATGATAGGTAGGGGTTTCGGGCCAGGTGGGAAAGGCAGTGGGGTGGAGTACCCCCATGACTGCGAGCGTCTGAGCCTTCGCATACCCTCTACGGCCAGTAATATGGCTACAAGTAGCGCGACCGTGACGATCATGGCTGTCAGAGCAAGGAATGCCACTAGCGCCTAAGCGACTTGGATGAGGCCATGATTGGCTGGAGCGTGAGAGAACACTTATGATACAAGCCTGACAACTGTGACTCGTTCGATCATCGATCATTTTGACAGAAAGACTGGACCTTCCGCTTCGCGGAGTCGGAATTAATGAGAATAGGACGGCGTGGGAATAACACACATTGATATCTCCCCATCCTTCGCCGTGCTCGCGCTCGGTTGAGTCGCTGAATGTCTCTCTTCCAGTGCTCAAGTGAGTTCACAATGACATTTATATTTCGTCATATCAACTCGATCGAATGCCCCAGCCCCAGAGAGACGGATAGAAGACCAGATTTTGCCTATAATACCAAACGAAATATATTTCGATATCTTCGACCTCATCGCCCCACCCACCGAATACCTAACGCCAGACGAACTCGCGATATTTTCCAATCTCTCTCGTGTTTGCAGGCTCTTTGCAAACGTCTGCCTGCCGCGCGTATACAAGCTTGTCGTGTTTGCTGGCTCCAGGTACTTCTATGACGTGCCCACGTACTACAAGGTATCACATGGCTCCGTATTGTCTGCACGGATAGCCATGCAGCAACCTATCGCACTTGCACTTGCACGAACAGTGGCGTTGTGCCGTTTTACGAACTGGAGGTACCGTGACCTCGGCTCGTCGGCGGGCAGGCTGTACACCACTGCAATGTCACACATGAAGAACATACGTCAAGTCCAGTTTATGCACTGCGACGTGAACAAGGAACACTGGAGCGCGTTCGCAACGCTGCCTTTGCTTAGGAGTCTGATTTTCTACAAGTGCTTTTTTTGGGATGTCCCTGCAGATGCGGGACCCGAGAAAAGGCACAAGCTCAAGGCCGTGTCCCAACTTTGCATGGTTGATTGTTCATCACTTGAGCGGTCCGTCGCAGCCATCGATACGCGGTACTTGCGCACCTGTACCCTGGATTACTTGTGCATCGCCGGTGAAGGGCAGCTTTGGCTGGGTGAATGCCCCATCACGAACCTCCAGATCTGTATTTTTAGGGATGAACCGCTGGACCCGGAGGACTTCCCGTACACCTGGGGGCTGATCGAGGTTCTCGGGGAAGCGCCGCAGTCTCTCAGGACGCTGTGCTTCTCGGTTGATGAGTTGGCCGCTCCCGGAGTAGCTGCAGACATCTTGGATATCACGTCGACGGATCCCAAGGCATGGACATACGTTCCAGTGCTTCACTCACTCACACTGGAAATGGCGAACGGAATGACGGTTACTGATGTAAGTCAATCTATTGTCTCGTAAGGTCTCTTGATCACTTATCGTTCCATCCCTCCTCTAGGAGCTTTCCCGAATTATACAAGGTACTATGGACCTCCTCATACTGACACATATGTACTGAAGGAGTGCTTGCATTTGCTTTGGACGTGTCACATCAGATAACTTGCCCAAAGTTCCGGTTTTCCTTCGTGAGCTTACTCCTACCTCTAATCTCAGACACATGGAGTATTTTGGGACCATTTTCCGTTTGGTAGACGAGGAGTGGTTGGAGGGTGCATTGTAGTTCATGTAATGTCGTCTACTTACCTTGATACGAAGAAAGTCTCTTCAGTTCAGACTTGTAAACTAGAGCAACCGGCCTAGGGCGAAGATCAGAGCTTCTCCAGGCTACTTTGGTGTCGGCTACCACGGTTACGTACGTACATTGGAATCGATGGATGTGGGAATAACATTGCATCGGAAACTCTACTTTACAAAGTTCGTATCGGTGAATGTCTCTCTTCCAGTGCTCAAGTGAGTTCACAAACATGTTTCGCCCTATCAACTCGAATCTTCGCCGATTTTTTCGGCCCCAGAAAGACGGAAGGCCGACCAGATTTTGCCTATAATACCAAACGAAATATATTTCGACATTATCGACTTCGTCGCCCCACCTGACGACAAATACCTAACGTCAGAGGAACTCAAGATATTCTCCAATCTCTCTCGCGTTTGCAGGCTCTTTGCAAACGTCTGCCTGCCGCGTGTATACAAGTTTGTCGTGTTTTATGGCTCCACGTTCCGCGATAGCGAGCCCATGTACGCGGTGTCACGCGGCTGCATATTGTCCGCACAAATAGCTCTGGAAAAGCCTCTTGCATTTGCGCTTGCACAGGCAGTAACGTCGTGTTGTTTTGCCGCCTGGAAGTATGGTGACCTCGGCTCGGCGGCGGGCAGGCTCTACACCGCTGCAATGTCACACATGAGGAACATCCGTGAAGTTCAGTTTATGCACTCCACCGTGGACGAGGAACATTGGAGCGCGCTCGCAAAGTTACCTTTGCTCAAGAGTTTGTCTTTCGACAAGTGCTCTTTTCAGTCAGCAGATGCGGAAACTGAGCAAAGGCACAAGCTCGGGGTGTCCCGACTTTGCATCATAGACTGCCTAGGGATTGAGCTGCTCATTGCAGCCATTGATACATGGTACTTGCGCACGTGTATCCTGGATTACTCGTGCATTGGCAGCATGGAGCAGCCTGGGCTGGATGAAAGCCCCATTACGGACCTCCACATCCACATGATTTCCGAGCATGGACCGTTGGACATCCCGTACACCGATGGGCTGGATGAAGTTCTTTCGGTGCCGCGATCTCTCAAGAGGCTGCATTTCTGGGTTAGTGTGTTGGGCGCTCCTGGGGTACTAGCCGCAGACATCTTGGAAAGCATGTCAACGCGTCCCAGGGCATGGGCGGACCATTCTGAGCTTCACTCACTCACGTTGCGAACGGAAACTGGAAGAACGGATACGGACGTAAGCTGATCTGTTGTCTCATATGGTCTCTTGATCACTTATGTTCCATCTCACTAGGAACATTCCCGAATCATACAAGGTATGGACCTCCTCATGCTGGTAGATCTGTACCAGAGTGCTTACACTTGCTTTGCACATGGCATATCAGATAACTTGCCCAAAGTTCCGTTTTCCCTTCGTGAGCTTGGTCCTACCTCTAATCTCAGGCACGTGGATTATTTCGGGACAATTTTCCGTTTAGTAGACGGGGAGTGGTTGGTATAGTTCGTGTAATATTGTCTACAAGCAAAGTCTCTTACGCAGGTGATCTAACAAATCACTTGTCCATACCGAACTTGCATGATGAGACAAGAAACCTACACAAGATTATCACGAGTCAAAACGGCTCGCATTCATCAGTGCTAGAAATTTTCCTTTTGTCTCTCGGCACGATCCTGCATGGAAAAGGCAGCGGATGACTGCAGCACCCCCGTCAACTGGTCTGAAACGCCGATCCAACCAGGTACCCACCTCGATAGTCCCGTGGTCCACTTTACCTTGTCAGACCCTTCCGTCTTTTCGATCTTGAACAATGTCAAGATACACGCCATCGCTGACCACAGCGACACTTCTGCAACGTGTCTTCCTGGGCTGCGAGTGCCATTTTAATACATGGAAAATCCGAGTGAACATTGATGTCTACGCACCAGATTCGACGTCCAAACCCAAATATCCATGGAACCTTGTCATCATTCAGCGTGCCGTCCGAACGCAAGAACCGCTCTGGCATGAAGGCCTCGGGATTCGGATACTTTTCCTCGTTGTGCGATATAGCCCTGCCAAACACATCGACATCCACGCGCAAAGCTAACAAACTCGAGTGCTCACCAGAGATTGGCCAGAACTATCACACCTGCAGACGTCCATCAGCAGTAGCCCTCACGAAGACCAGAAAAGTGTTGCTCACCTTGCGGAATATAATACCCTTGATATATGTCCTCCTCCGTAGTCACATGAGGTCCACCTGGAACAGGTCAATGAATCCAGACACCCACCGTCGACAGTAAACGCACCCGTAGGTAACACTGGGTGCCACCTCATCGTCTCTCGCATGATGGCATCCACGTAAGGCAACGACGCCCTGTCCTCGAAGTCTGGAAGACGTTGTAGCCCGACAACGTTGTCGATCTCCGCCTGTGCACGCCGTTGGACCTCGGGGTGGTTCATCATGAGATATACAAAGATAACGAGCGTGGCATTTGTCTGTCAAACAATATCAATGATCCCTTGATCGAACAAGAGACAGCGCAACGCACCGTTTCGACAGCAGCTAAGGACATCGTTAGTTCAAAGGGTAGAGCTACATCCATCGGATATGGAGATACCTCCATACAACGACCCGGCAGATTCTTTAATGGCTAACGCGAGCTCCGGGTTTTTGGAATCATCATCCAAATGATGTCGAGCGATCGCATCGGCAACCATGGATGGAGCAGCCGATTCTTCCCTCTTACATTCTATATCAATAATCCATATAAACAGGAGAATGTTGATTGGGACGCACGATTCGCTGCTTGACCCACTCATATGGTGCGTTCACACCCTCGACCACGAGATGCTGGCACTCGGCAGCATCAGTCTTCCACCCCATCCCCGGAAGCCATGCTGGGAGCGCCATGACTGTATGACGCGCGGTGATAAGTAACGTACGAAAGAGATTGAATCAGATAAAAAAAAATACGCACCAAACGGAAACGCATCACACAACGCAAACAGTTCAACCGTGGCAGCGTGTAGAAAGATGTCCGCAGCACGTTGCATCGACTTGACAAACGTCACCGAGTCGCTGCCCTTGGTATCGTACCCATATGCCACTTCCATGACCACGGCAGCCGAGAACCTGCGCATTACGAGCTTGAGCACTACAATCGCGGAGAAATTGAATAATGAAGACTAACGTGGTGAAGTGGTCAGTATACCGCGCGGGGTCAGCCAAGAGTTGTGTGGTCAACTCGTATGCTTTCTGCAGCTGTCTTGGACGGTGAGCTAACGCGGCTTGAGCG
>JBBPOS010000343.1:0-32792 GCA_038091575.1 Leccinum subgranulosum
CCAGGTGCCAACAATCCCGCGATATTCTGCGCTTGCGTGTTGTAAGTCACACCACCATAGCTTGTTTCCCCAATCGCCGCTGCAACCAAGGAATCTCTGCGGGCACATATACGAGTTGAGACCACCAGTGGACCACCGAAGAGAAAGACACAACGAGAAACGTGCAACATACCTGCCAACGTCATACCCGTCCGGTACTATATCATGGTGCTCCGATGCAGACTATTCAAATGAAAACCAACCACGCAACATCAGCAAGGGAATAAGGGTGCCACATGCTCTTTGCCTTCACCTCTTCCTTGGATACGCTGTTCGACGAAACAACGAAGAGTCGATATCATGCTGTAAAACATATTTTTTGTCACTCACGCTAAAAACAACGCCCCGCTGTTCGCCGATGTTCCGTTCTGGCGGAACATGCTATCCAAGCAAGCCGGTCAATGTTCATGATTGACATACTTCAAAAGACGCCAAATGAACACACCGGAAATGATTTCCCCCAATCAGGGATTCTACGCAGGCGCCGAAGGCTGGGACACCATAATCTGCACGCAACTGCAATGTCTGGTTGACCCACCCGTTTCCGTCACCGAGGTTGGCCGTGAAAGTCCCCAAGAGGATGTGGAGGCATTCTGTGGAGCTAAAGGATGGGTCCACATTGAGTCGTTTAAACAGAGCTTGGAAGACGAAAAAAAAAATGCAAAGACATACAACCCAATCGCACGCGCATAGTTGACTAATCCGTCGTCCGTCAAAACGCCTGGCGAGCTTTCACCTGAGATGATAACCTGCACAGAGCCTGCGTTAGTTTCAGAGTTTTCGGAGAAAACACAAGGGGCGGGGAGCAAGTTTGACGGACGTTCAAGGGTTCGCCATACCCGTTTTGGGTGTTCTCAAGCATGGAACCGCCGCCCTTGACAGGATTGTAGAAGGCAACGCTCCCAGCGGACTGTGCAGCTGCTGCCAGTAATGAGGCGAGCGGAATCGTCAATGCCAACACGGTCTCGAGCACATGCATTTCCAATTGTATATGTACGCAGAGTGCGAGAAGGGGAAACGGAAAGGACAACGACAAACTTGATACAACTTACTTTGACAATTTAAAAACAGCCAGCTGTTACGTTGTGTCTTCGATCGAAGGTTTTTTTGCGAACCTATGAAATAAAGTTTATTAATTGCGAGGCCAATAAGGACTCTGATTGGACCGGGAAAGGATTGTACGGCACTTTCCCATTTAGTACATATATACCTGCTCGAATGCAGTTGCGGCAAGCAACCCGGCTAAATTTGCACAGCGACACCGGGGACCTTTGAACCGGAACCTTTACTACAACTGGCGGTGTAACCAACATTCATGAATCACTGTGCGCACAAATGCTGACTTGGACCAATGGATCATATCATTGCATTGAATATGAATCAACGTCCAACAAACATTGTTACGCACTCAGCTTGATTCTTCCATCACTAACAGTCTGGACTCGGCACAGCTGTCAGCTAACCGAGTTACTTGTCCGTAACTAGGTCGACCGAGGTCTGAGAGATGAAAAACTCGTAATTCTTGCCTGCATCGCTCGAACTGGATGCAAGCAAATCACGGAGAGACGAGGACTGCAGGTATGCATTCAAGAATCGTTGGATTATTTGGATAGTGGGTATTATCATATCTGCTCCCAGAGTCCCAGTACATTCATGATCAGCGACTCGGACGTTGTTTTGCAATAATGGATAATGCCTACTTCGGGACATTCGCACAGTTGTCTGCAGAGTCCTCTATGGAACTCACGCTCCACGATAGGGAAATAACGAAAAGCGACAGACGGCCCTGTGGGGTGTAACTTGAACGTGGTAGGGCAGCAAACAAATTCGAAGTGGGTGATATAATGTGAATGGACTGAAGGGCGAAGGTAAGGCGGACAGTGTCGCGCAGTTCACGCGTTACGAACGGACGGGAAAATTCGAGAAAAAATCCACCTCCACGGTTGCATCACGGTTTTTGACCGCCACAGTTCTTCTTGGACCTTGAATAATATTCAAATGGAACGTCATGACAGCAGCTTTTCAAGAAGTATAGTACACAAGACACTGATCAAAGTTTAAACAGCTCCGAACAAGTGCAAAATTCACGTGGAGAATGCAACTGGGAAGTGCTATCCATGATAAAAACAGGGAAGCAACGCTGCCAACAGAGGACCGATGATCCACGGTAGCCTCATGATTGGCCCAAGCCACCGAGGGATAACGCCCATCCCTGCTGCCTGGAGCCATGAAAACCAGCTGCCAGCTGTAACCGCGCTTCCCCAGAAACGACTCTGTAGCCAAGCAGCAGCCGAACCTACACGAAATAAATGAACAATGAGCATAGCAATGTCGCATTAAAGGATTTCGCGCACCTTTGACAGGTCCCGAAGGTCCAAAGCCAAAAATACTCAGGAACGGTCGAAGGAACCATGATTCGGGAACGAGTAGACCGGCGACAGCAAACAAGAGAGCAGGAAGGATCTGGGGATGTTGCTCGTTGATGTCGCCTAGTCGATACTACGTTAGTGGACGCGGATTATCTACTGCAGGAGGGAAGAATCGGCATACCGATTGCGACTATAAGAGTATGGATGTGTGGTTTCATAACAGAGAGGTACGTTTCAACGGCCTCTTCGATCCCGTAACGCACAGCGATATTTTCGAGCGCCAATGTCGTATCGTCCAGAACCTTGTCAACCAGTTCCGTCCTGTCAGCGTGGCCAGCAGCTTTGTCTGGAGCAGGAATTTTCTTCAAGTCATCCACAATCGTCATGAAAACACCTTCGAGTTCTTGAGTCAACGCATCGAGGGTAATATTATGAGCATCTAGAGCGCCTTGAATGCCTTCGCGAAAAGTGGCGGTGGCGTTGACGACATTGTCCATGGCGGAGGCAGCTTGAGTGAACTGGGCGCTGACAGAGTTGAACAACAAAGCGGCACTCTCGAGCAAGCGAGGAATGTATTCTTGTAATACTTCTTGGTATTCCTTCGCCTTTTCCCAGAAGTCTGGCGGTGGTGGTTGGGGTGCCATAAAATTCTGGATTATGCCCGTCATGCGAAGTGCCGATGGGAGGTATGCATCTACCGTCTCAAAGTCAAACAAAAGCACGTTTAAACACTCAGTAGCTTACTTTGAATGCTCTCGAAGATGTTGTATGGGCCCAGGGATGCTGTAAACACATGACGAGTTCGGCTCCGACTCTGGATGATGTGGCACGTTACTCACATGGCAAAGTGTCGATCGCCTTAGTACCTGCTGAACAAAAGAATGAACGAGCCTAGCATAGGAGAGTGTTGGAAGTTCATACCATTGGAGCCCTCCGCAACCCCATCATGATGGATCGACGGGTTCGTACCGCCACTAGGCAGCGTAGTACCCGAGGTAGGCAAAGGTAAGGCAAGGAAGTGGACAAGGATAGGCAGCGATGACAGGAAAATCCGCATGATCAATCTATAGCCCTCGACGTCGTTGAGCGGTGGAGAAAGGTCGAGACGGTAGCTTACACGAGTTTTATCTCTTCGATTTCGTGAGAATTATTTTGTACAGCACAAATACAGCATATGCATTCAACCGACCTCGTTGCCTTCCAATTTCAGGTCGCGAAGATCAACTTTGCCTAGAAAAGGAATGAATCAGAACGAACCTGCTGACTAATATCTCTGCCCACTTGCGAAAAACTACTATCTGTCAGTGCTCGATTTCGTCGGGCCGGGAAGATCAACAAAAACAATGCCGACTATCCTACAGTACAACATGAACGAAACACAGGAAAGATACGTCACTCATATGAAATGACGGCAGTCCGGGATACTGTCTCGCGCTGTATGACAGCTATATCAAGGCTGAAGACGACCACTCGGGATTGGACTGTCCGTGAAATCCGTCTTTGAGGATAGTTCCGAGTCGTCCGTAGCTAAAATGATTGCAATTAGTTAGCCGGTTTGACAGGTTCGGCTTGTGGGTACATGTGAGTCGTGACACACAGACAAGTGATGATCGTGATCGATGATGACCAGTCACAGAAGCGAATAAGGACAGCTGATAGTAAAAGAGACGACTCTATGACGAAGGTCCAGTTGCCTAGTAGCACCATAGTGCGGACCTCACCGAGCGCTGGCTGTCGTTTGGGACGCAGAGAATTGATCGTGCGTATATATGACAGTATTTTCATGGCCTTCAAGTGTTCTACTAGTCATGCCTCGAGTGCTGCGGATATGTGTGAGAGAGAGCAATAAAGAGATGAAGACAATCCTCTCTCAGATCTCATCATTGGTCTTGCAGCATCGTATCTTGTACTCCTAGAGAACGATGCTCAACTTTTCAATTATGACTTGTTTGACAGACACCGAAACAAATTTCGGAATGATTCAACACATCTGATTTTGAAGCTTTTCCGCGTATATGCATAATGCCAGCTGAACTGGTATCCATGTCCTGGAGTCGGGGACTGGCCAGTGGTGCCTTCAAATTGCGCCGCTACCGATCTGCAAGCTGGATCCCGGGCCGGAATGAAGACGCAGTGACGCTTCGGCGACGTGATGGGTCAAATCAGACAAACTACATCAAACGGAAGTATCTAGCCAGAAGCGCAATGGTTACAATGTTAGAACTATATAGCATGCCCCGCGTCCGCCGGAGGTTGAGAACTTGAGACCTATGGAATAGACGTCGACCCTCTCTACAGCAAGCGCCGCCTCTTCCTAGCGTTTTCTGTGTTTTCTGAATCGCTAAAACCCAACTCACGACGACTAACCGAGCGGACCGTGTCCACGCTCGTATCTGAGAGTGGGGCGATGCTACAGTGTGAATGACAGGGTATCAGGAACAGCGATGGAATTGACAAAATCATCATCGCCACGCACTTGTCCCGACCCTCCTTGTTAGCAGAAATTTGGCTAGCAGGACTATTCGAGCTGTCCGCAAGGATTTCTGATTGATAGGGAGACAAAGTTGATTCATTCGCAAGCGTATTTGCATCCGTAAGGCTCGAAGTGGGCGCCAGCAACTTGCGGAGAGACGGGGACTTTGGGCATTCCTTCGAGAACCGTTTGATGGCAACTATTATCTTCTGTACGGTAGGTCTTGCCTGCAATCGTGACCAGCACTGTTGAATTAACTTCCAGTGAGAGTTATCTATTGGTCGCGACGTTGGTCGGTCCGGCTTGCGGCCCTTCGCCAATCGGAATGCAATGGCCATATCCTCTCGGACTTCTGACCAGGGTACCTTGCCCGACAACACCTGCGGGAGCTCAGCGCTCAGGATCGAGTCGTAAGTCTAGTAAAGGGCACTTTCCTGTAGAGCAACACATCCAAATGAATAGACATCACTTTTGGTGGTACGACTGAATGTATTTTCTGGATTAATTTGTTCCGGTGCAGCCCAGCGCAATGCTCCTGGTCGCGTAGTCGACACTTGAAGATATTGCAATGCCTCGGGAATGTTTCCCACCAAGGAAGCATATCCAAAATCCACCAATCGCGCGGTATAGTCTTCGTCGACAAGCACATTGTTCTGATTTCCGCTTAGAGAGAATGTCACTTATAAGTAGTAAATGTTGACTTACGCAATTCAGGTCACCATGAACGACCGAAAGAGAATGTACTGCAATACGTTATTTCCATAGACCTAAAAGTAACGGTACTGTCTCACAATAGTGTAATCCATTGGCAATATCCATGAGCTAGCAGTGAGAGTTAGAGAACAATAAAACTGTCAACCAAATAGAGTTGACGCACAAACTGAAGTCGGTGAATCGCCCATAGGGTGGTGTCGTGGCTTTGTAAAAACTTGTAAAGAGATCCGTTGGGCATCCAGACTGATACCAGTGATGTGGCGCCAGACATTCCAAAGCCGTATGCGGTACCCAGAAATGGAACGATATTCACGTGGTCAAGCCTTTTCCAAATTCCGAGTTCCCGACGGACCATCTGGATTATCCAGTTTATATTTTATTTCGGTCGAGGTGCAATAAATAAATACCTTGACACCTCTATTGCCCGGACTCCCTTTCATTTTAAAGGCGAATCGAAAAGCTTTCACTGCAACCTAGGTGGAACTTGAATGTCAAACAACCAAAATCGAACAGCACACCGAACCTCTTTTTTCGCCGATCCGTTCTCGTACCAACATCTGTACACATCACCGAAGCCTCCTCCAGCTATATATTGGTTTTCAATCCTGGTCACGTAGGGCGTAAGATCAGGTGGGGGAGGAATTTGAATGCTGATAAAGCCAATCTGAGCCACGCAATGGTACTAAAAGCAGAGAATTGAGGCTAACCGCAGTAGGAGCCACACGTATATATTTCCTTCCAACCCCGCTGATATCACGGATTTTCCCGAAGGAGAGAAAGAGACGCTGAGTAGGTCTTGGGAATGATGGAGAGGTTGTCCAATGGCCTGACCAGAAATGGCATCCCAAAGGCGAACAGTGTGATCGCGAGATACGCTCGCAAGGATCAACCCATCAGGGGAGAGGGAGAGGGAGTTAATCCAGTCAGTGTGACCTGTCCATGGCAGTCCGGTTTGTTGTCCTGTTTCGGAGTTCCAACAGTAAATGGTTTTGTCCTTCGACGCAGAGAAGAGCTGGTTTCCATCACCAGACCACAACACACATTCAATCGTATTTGTGTGGCCTCTCAGCGGACCAAGAAGAAGTTTGCCAGTGTTGATATCGTACACGCAGATGTTGTCATCCCGGGTGCTGCATGCGAGTTTGTTGCCGTCTGGAGAGAAGCACATGCTCCAGACGAAGCTGCTGACTTCGATGTCACGGTGATGGTGGACCAGAATGCCTTTCAGAGTACAAATCCTCACAGTACCCAGGCGAAGAACGACTGCAATGAGTTGACCGTCTGGCGAGATGGCAGAGGAAGTGACATGCCAGTCGTGCGGGCAAATCCATTCTTCGGCAAGTACGTGCGATTCGACGTCCCATATTTTGACGCGATGCTGATTCACAGCGTTGCCAATGCTAACAATCTTAGTGCCATCACCCGTCACAGAAAGACTTGAAAAACCCATATGCTCCATTGTTGTGCCTTCCTGCTCGCCGCTCTCCAAATCCAGGACCATTATAGTTCCATCGGAACATCCAATGACGAATCGTCTTCCATCAGGATGATACGCAAGGCCAGTAATAGAACCACCATGCGCCGCGATGATTCGATGTGGCTCGGAACCACCGCTGTCGGAGGATCGTGGTGTAAGGTTTGACATGAGAGCAGTGAATGTGCCTTGATAGAGGGTTTGAGGTGATCGCAAAGCTGGGTGATGAAAAACGATCGAGAGCGCTTGTCGCTATAAAAATACAGTACATTGACAGTCACAGTCACTGCCGGCATTTGAACAAACACTCACAAAGTGCAGCAAAATGATAGCAGTGTGATTTGCAGTGTAGTATGTCGGTATTCGATCCGAATGCTCGCCATGTAATAACAGTGTCCCTTATCAAATGCCTTCTGTGCATGAGGGGAAGCCTGATCGAGATCGATGCTCTACCACGGCCAGTTCCGCAGTGGTGGTGCCGCTGAACGAAGAAGCGCAGGCGAGCAACCCAAAGCTCGTTAACGTAGCACAGGTCCCGGCTGGCTTGCGAGATCGTCCTTGTGACGATGGCTTTGTTGATAAGAAGCTTCCTTCCGAATCACCACCCGCCTTCACTCAACCATACGATGCCAAGCGTTCGGAGGGTTCCACTCCCTGGAAAAAGGAGAATCAAGACAACATCATCCGAGCGCTGCAGAAAGCGATTCATACTTATGGACAGGTTTGTGCAACCGAAATACGGTATCTTGTAGTCTCCCATAGTCTCCCGTAGGCAGACCCTTAGGGGAAGAGAGTTGTTCCTACTAGTTTTGACGAAGGCAGCACTTGTTTTTACGACCACCCCCCTCCGGGCCCGGGTATCGTCTCACCTGATCATTTGAATGCCACGTTCCAATCGCACTTCCTGTGTTTACAATTCCTGTCAGAGTACTGGGATATCGGGTCGTTTCATTGACAGAGTTGATGCCGCGGAATGTGGCGTTCCCTTGAAAGATGGTGGCCCAAGCAAAGTGAGGCACGAGCCGCGCATAGCCTAGACTCATTACTAAGGCAACGCGGGTGAGAAGTGAAGTGGCCAGTACATAATTTCTTCGGACCTTCGGGCCTCGACGGCCTGCAGCATTACATAATAAGAGTAAAAAAGCGCGACCGTTTTGGTTTGAAAATTGAGACGCCATAATTTTGAACATTCTACTCGTGCAAATCGATTGCTTTGATGCTCAAAAAACATAATCTACACTCAAACTAACCATATGGTTGCAAGGAAATTTCAATTTTGGTGAGGTAGCGCGGAAAATTCCGACACTACGATAACTTCGGCAGTCATGTGAGCTCAGATAATTGTGTATTCTATGAAAGTGCCGAAACAGCATGACTGCCAAAGTTATTGTATAGTATAGTACTATAGTGAGGTTCCCAAATATGTCGAGTTTGTCTGTCCGCAACTGTATCCAAAACAGGGCAGCCACGGTGTCAACAGAGGGCCAACGATCCACGGTAGCCTCAGCCACGGAGGGATAACGCCCATCCCTGCTGCCTGGAGCCATGCAAACCAGCTGCCAGCTGCCACCGCGCTTCCCCAGAAACGGCTTTGTGCCCAAGCAGCAACAGAACCTACATAAAATATAAAAGAAAAATGAACAATGAGCACAGGGACTCGGATGCCATATTAAAGGGCCACATTTTTCGCACACCTTTGACCGGTCCCAAAGGTCCAAAGCCAAAGATACTCAGGAACGGTCGAAGGAACCATGATTCGGGAATGAGTAGGCCGACGACAGAAAACAAGAGAGCAGAGAGGAGCTGGGGGTGTTGCTCGTTGATGTCGCCTAATACTACGTTAGTGGACGCGAATTATCTATTGCAAGAGGGAAGAATCGGCATACCGATTGCGACTATAAGAGTATGGATGTGTGGTTTCATAACAGAGAGGTACGTTTCAACAGCTTCTTCGATCCCGTAACGCGCAGCGATATTTTCGAGCGCCAATGTCGTATCGTCCAGAACCTTGTCGACCAGTTCCGTCCTGTCAGCGTGGCCAGCAGCTTTGTCTGGAGCAGGAATTTTCTTCAAGTTATCCACAATCGTCATGAAAACACCTTCGAGTTCTTTAGTCAATGCATCGAGGGTAATATTATGAGCATCTAGAGAGCCTTGAATGCCTTCGCGAAAAGTGGCGGTGGCGTTGACGACATTATCCATAGCGGAGGCAGCTTGAGTGAACTGGGCGCTGGCAGAGTTGGACAACAAAGCCACACTCTCGATCAAGCGAGGAATGTATTCTTGTAATACTTCTTGGTATTCCTTCACCTTTTCCCAGAAGTCTGGCGGTAGCGGTTGGGGCGCCATAAAATTCTGGATTATGCCCGTCATGCGAAGGGTCGATGGGAGGTATGCATCTACCGTTTCGAACCAAAGTTAAACAAAGGGCACGTTTAGAGAAATACTCAGTAGCTTACTTTGAATGCTCTCGAAAATATGATATGGACTGATGGATGCTGTACACACATGATGAGTTCGGCTGACTCTGGATGATGTGGTACGTTATTACTCACATGGCAATGTGTCGATCGTTATAGTACCTGCTGAACAAAAGAATGAGGCTAGAATAGAGGAATGTTGGAAGTTTCATACCATCGGAGCCCTCCGCAACCCCATCATGATGGATCGACGGGTTTGTACTGCCACTAGTAGGCAGCGTATTAGTACACGAGGTAGACAAAGGTAAGGCAAGGAGATGGACAAGGATAGGCAGCGATGACAAGAAAATCTGCTCTAGCCCTCGACGTCGTTGTCCGACTCGTTGAGCAGGTGAGAAAGGTCTCTTCGATTTCGTGATAATTATTTGGCGCATTCAACCGACGTCCTCGTTGCCTTCCAATTCCAGGTTGCGAAGATCATGCTGACTAATTACTTACGAAAATGATACTTGCTTTTATCATGCTTTTATCTGCTCGATTTCGTCAGACCGTCGTTGCCTTAAGGCGATATCACGCCGCGAAAATACAAAAAGATCTGATGCCAACTATCCTACAACACAACATAAACGAAACGCATGGAGAAAAAGTACTTACACGAGTTCTGCCGCTCACTCGTCCAAAATGTCGATCACCGATTCGAGCGCGACCTTGGGCTTAAGCAACACCTTAGTCTCCCACTGCTTCTCCCTCTCCCCCGTCGTCGCCACCCGCGTCTTCTTCCTCAACCCAAGGTCCGTCGCACACAACACCTTCGTCGGCGGTACACCACCTCCTTTACCCTTCGAAGCAGAAGACACCCCGTCGTCGTACGAATCCTCCATCATTCCGCCATCAAACGCCGTCCCGGGCGGGACCGCCAATACCTCAAAGTCACCCGACGTCACGTCCTCCCCGACGATCTTGTTCACCCGCATCGCCATCGAGATCAAGAACGACAGCTTGTCGGAGAATTTGGAAGTCAGTGCCGTAGAGACGTCTGACTTGGGCGCTATGCACCCGGTGGTGAGCAAAATGTCGCTCAGACCAGAGACAATTTTGGTCGAGATCTGGTATGCAAGCTGCGCGTCGTCCAAAGGCGTCGATGGGACATGTGTACGCGTGAGTGCGCGCCAGCGACCCGCGATCGCCTGAGCTTCTGATCGTGTGGTTAGGTAATTTTGGTCTGACCCCACCTCTTTTTACAATAACTCACCTTTTTCGTGTACGCTCTGGTATATCGCGTCGATGAATTGGTTATGGCTCTCTTCTCCGCCAATGATCCAAGCACAAGTGATCCAACGCAGATGATACGTCAGGTATGCCTGGAATGCGATTTGGATCAAAATCGGATCATCCTTGTGCTTCTTTGTGCCGAGGAAATGGACAATGGAGCCCCCGATCGCAACCGATGCTCGTTTGCAGGCTGCCAGTTGTTCGTCCGTCTTGGACGCTTGCGGCTTCATCTCGTGCAAAAACTGCTCCACCATCGACTCAGCCATGAATGCGGTGCTCTGCAACACTTCCGCATTGAGCCGCTGAAGCGTGTTGGTGACCTCGACGCCGGAAAAGGCATCTGCAGTCGTGAGGAAACTCTGCGCGCCCTTGAGCTCTGAGGTTCGGTCCTCGAGCAGGGTCACGAGCTGGTTAAACTCCTTCTTCAGCGCCGACGACTCTTCTCGTGCAGCCCGAAGCTCTCCGCTCTGAACGGTCAGACGCTGCTTGAGGTCGGCCACCGCTCGACTCGACTCTCTCGAACCCGAAAGCTCGCGGCGGAGAGAATTGATCTCGCGCAGGCTGTCTTCCAACTTAGGGGCGTAGCCGTCAAGCGATTTTCTGACTTTACGTAGCTCTGTATGCGCCTGCGTTCGATCGGCATTGACTTCCTCGAGCGCTGCTTTGAACTGCTCGGTCTCCTTCCCATGCGTCAGTTTCAGCTGTTCGATTTCCGCACTGAGGTTTCCTCTGAGAGTCTCCCTGTCCTTCCGCACGCGCTCGCGGTCTGCGGTAAGGTGCTCGACCCGCTGCACGTGCTCCTGCAAGCTCACTCGCGTCGCATCGATCTCCTCCTTGTGCGTCGCACGCGCAGAGTCCAGCTCACGCTTGAGCCTGTCTGCCTCTGCTACCTGCGTCTGCATCTGCGCACGAACTTTATTTGCCTCCTCCTGCTGTTGCTGCCCCAGTCGCTGAAAAATCGTCTTGAATTTTTCAGATTCTTCCTTGTGCGTTGCACGTGCAGCGTCCAGCTCGCGCTTGAGCCCGTCGACTTCGGCCTGCGACTGCGCGTGCCCCGACTTCGTTTCCTCTCGTGCAGCATCCAGCTGCTGTACCTGCCGCTGAAACATCGTCTTCAGTTTCTCATTTTCCTCCTTAAGTGCCTCGGCCACGCTAGCCACTCCCGGATCTCTTTCACGCTCTCCGCGACGGTGCTTGTGCGATGATGACCCGTCCTTGTTACTGCTTTCTCGTGATCGCATCTCCACCACTTTGCGTTCCCAGCGTTCGCGTTCGCTCTCAGCCTTGCGCTGCGCTGCGAGCGCAGCATCGGCCTGCTGGCGTAGTTTGTCCCTCTCTTCCTGCCATTGAGCGGGCGAGATTGCGAACATGGCTTGGGCCTGAGCCTGAGCCGAGGCCAAGGACAGAGTTGGGGGTGGGGCTGGTGGTGCCGGTAGAGGAGGAGCAATTTGCGCTGGAGCGGGAGGTTTGGCTGGGATCGGTGGACCCATGGCCGAAGCTGAAGTCGGTGCGCCACGCGCCACAGGCGGGCGCTCCCCGTCGACCTGACTGTACCCGAGGCGCTCCAGCGTGCCCTCGTCCTCCTCCTCGTCGTCGTTTTCCAGGTCGACGTACATATCCTCGTCAGGCGAGGAGGGCGACCCTGTGTGTCTGACGTGCTCCCATTGCGTCTCGTTTGGAGGGGGGTATTGGAGGGGAACAGCGGTAGGATGACTGGCGGGTGGAGCTGGAGGGGGAGTGGGATAAGGGTACGTGGCGGTCCTGGCGTTGGTGGATGTGTTGGCGGTCGAAGCGCTGGTAGACGCGGTGGTGGTGGTGGTGAGCTTGGGCGCGAGCGGCGCAGGTTTGAGCGTGCTCGTTCGTTTTGGGGTCGAGGGCTTGTTGTTGGCCCAGAGACCGAACATGGTGGACATTGTGGATTAAGCTATGGTGATTGGCGATTGGGTAGCGATGATAGCGATGGTGGTGATGAAAACAGGTGGGGAGCCTGGAGGCGTGTTCGTCGAGCCGGGGTTGTGACACCAGAATCAGTGTACTGTGTGCGCTTCCTGTAGTCGAGTGTGGCGTCTCGAAGCAAGGGCTGCGACAATTTTTGTTTGCGTGCTACTAGAATGGGCGGGGTGATGACGGATGGATGATTGTACTACGACGACGGTGTTGGAAGAGGAAGAAGAAACGAAGTGCGCCTCGCCTTCAAGTTCAGGTCACCGCCGCATCCCCTCTCTTAACCCGTCATCATCGTGGCTCTTGTGTTATCTAAGCCGCATTGCTGCGGGCCATCCTGCAGTGGCACACGAGGCCGCTCTGGCTGCATCATTGCTACCATGTGCCTGCGATAACCTTGCGCCCTCGACTTCTATTAAGAAATTGAAGTTACTACTAGCAATGTCATATAGACTCGGTCCAGGAGCTTCGCTTTCGTCGTGGACTTTATCCAAACGTATGACAGGGACTCGGACATGTGGGGGGTATGCATGCAGCTGTAGACTGTCATACAACAGTATACTAGACTTCGCCCCCTCATTCATACCGCAGTATGAAAATCTTGCCCTCCTTCACACTCAAAATCACAGCCCCCTGGCTCTGATCAATGTTGATCGTCTCCACCCCGTCCAGATCCAGCTCGTCCGGTATCTCCAACGTACGCACCACCGCTTCTTCTCGCCACGCCCCTTCCCTGCCACCACTCCGCATCCCACCCCCAATGTTCCCCTTCCCAACACGCCTCCGCTCCACAGCAGTAAACACAGGAGGAAACGTCACGAACCGAAGACACTTGGGCACCCGATGCCGCCGCGGATCGTATATCGTCCCGTCCCCATCGTGCGTATTTGTCGTACTGCTCGTCGTGTTCGTCGTGGTCGATTCGCTCCCGCTTCGCCCAGACGGATCGTGCCTCCGCCCTCCCACTCCATTCGAACTGAATCCAGCCCGACTCCCCCCATCCTCCGACAAAATACCACCAAATAACCCCTCATCCTCGCTATCCCCATCCTCATCCCCACTTTCACCCTCTCCATCACTCTCCTCAAATGCAGCATGCCCCACCAACCTCGACGCATCGACCCCATACACGCCCCCAGGCTCCGCCGCATACTCGATCCACACCGCATGCCCAAAATCAACCGCAACCAACGGCCGCGGTCGGTCCCCAGCCTCTTCATCATCCTCGTTCTCACTCGCCCCGTCCAGAACGCACACCACCTCGAACGGCGTAGAGACATACCACAGGTGAAGCATCTCGTCATCGCCCTCTTCTTCTTCCGCTTGTTCCTTATCTGCTTCGGTTTCATCTTCTCCGCCCCCGCCCCGGCTCGTGTGGGACTCTCCAACGATCGGAACCCGGAAATAGTGCTGCGCCAACACGAACCGCGTCCGATGCGTGTCTGGATCGTGCGCGGCCAGCAAAACAACCGTACAGCTCAGCCGCGGAACGCCTGCCAGTGTAGGCCACCACTGTCGAACGAAATGCGCGGACTCGGGGTACCACGGCGGGAATGGATATGGGTTGGGTGCAGGTATCGGCGGAGGCGCTGGCGATGATGCTGCCGTAGTAGTTGTCGTTGTCGTAGTAGCGGGAATATGTGATAAGGCAGGGGATGGCGTTGGCGTCACCGTCGACGACGACGACGATGATGATGATGACGCATTTGGAGATGACGCATGGACACTGCTGGGAGAGCCATGATGCGACCCAGACCCGGACCCGGACGTAGTCCCAGCTTGCGTTGTCCCCCGTCTCGCATCTACATCCCGCATCTTGCCCTTTTCCTTTGCTCTCGTCGACGACCCCGATCGAGATGGTCTGGGTTCGTCCCCATCAACGACATCGACATTGTCCTCGCTGACAGCTCTTCCCTTCCCCTTCGACCTCGATCTCTCCGCCACCGCTTCCTGTGACCACCTATCGTCGTCTTCGGTCCCATATCCAGAGTCGTCATGACGTTCTGCATCGGTTTCGTTGTCAGCCGGAGATCCATCAAGTTCGAGCTGCTCTTCAACATCCTGCACCGACCCACTCGCGTGACCAGAAGTCGTATCGCCGTCATCGTCGTCGTCATCATCGTCATGGCTGCTCGCTCCACCAGCACCAGCACCAACAGCAGCATGAACACTGGGAAAGACAAACTTTTTCGATATCGATTTCACGGGCGACAGCCGAGTCGAAATCATAGGCAAATCTTCCCTGTGGAACTCTCGCGACAACGACGCTGACGAGTCCTGAACCACAGTCGTATCGTAATCGTGGTTATGGATCCGGTTCGCGAGCAAACTTGGCTTCCGTGGTTTCACATGATTGCGGAGGATGCTGAGCGGATAAAAGTGTTGGTACGCGGCGTCCGCTTCTTCCGAGTGGATTACGATCTGGTCCTCGTGTAGTATGCACGACCAATTCGAGGATATGAGCTAAAAATTATGGTCAGCGATCCCCGCATATATGCACTTGAAATGCGGCACTCACGCAGCCAACGCCGGTATCTACGAAGACGTACTCGTCTTTGGCCCAGTCCAGCAAAACATACAACCCTTCAGTGAATGCGATCAATAGGCGGAATAGCCGAAATTGCTCAGCAGCTCACCAATGGTGTTACTACTCGCTACCCATACAAATGCGCTCAAGAGACGACGCGGCGGGTCCAATAGGAAGACGTTCATGACGACTCCCGTTGTATGAAAGGACGTTAGCGGAAAGAAGACAGGTTTGCGTTCGAGCGTAGGTTGCAATGGAGGATCGAAAAGAATCCCCGCGCGCAATGACCCTCGGAGATGCATTAACCGACCACCGGAAGGCGATGGATAGACTGAAAGGGCGGACGTTGGTCTCTCTCTGCTACACTCGATGCAATCAGGAAGAGGGGACGTGGTCCGGGTGGACAAGGGCGAACGGCTGGAATAGGCAGAATCTGTGGTCACGCTGTATGCGAGGAGAGTCGAATCTCGTGGGGATGATCCCTGAGAAGAAGGCGGGGGAGAGTTGGCCGGACTTTTTGAGGGAGAGCAACAGTGAGATTCTGGCGTGAACGACAAAGTTTGGGACATTGGAGAGGGGTAGTAGTCGTGTACTTCGGGAGGAAACGCAAGTTTCATGAGAACAAATTCCATTACTCGGTTGTCGTCGTAGCTGTCGATGCATCTCAGTAAAGCAACCACCGCACACCGATAATACACTCACGATCCCTCGAGAACTCTTGCCATCGTAAAGTACACGGCTCGTTCATCGAATTCGACGCGGCATTTCCATAGTTCCCATTTCTTCTCGCCGTCCACTTGCCCGCCCTCTTCATCGTCGTCATCACCATCTTCCTTTAGCCTGCGGCGATCCGATTTGTGGCCGTCCTTGAGGTTCTGCTCTCCGCCTCCACATGATAGAGTCCGCGGGTCCCATTCGGCAAGACAAATGTCACGCGCGACGTCCCAGCAAATCACTCGGCCGCTCTTTGTCGCACAAAGGGTGTACGAAGACGTAATCGGCGATAACCAATCGATTTCTTCGTTGGGTGGCGCGGATATCTTGGTGTACCACTGGCCGGGTTTGTCGGATGAGGTGGATGGGGGAGCAGATCCGGATAATGAGAAGGAGGTGCGTGCGGGACGAGGGGCGCGGACCCTCCAGGCCTTTTCGAAGCTGTGGGCCCTGTCGACGGCTTTGATGAGGTTGCGTGTCGAGAGGTCCGATAGGCGTTGGAAGGCGGGGAGGGGTAGGGGACGGGAGCGAGCAAGTAGGCCGTGTGCGAGAGCACGGTAGACGGGCCGAGTGAGAGTGAACGTCCGCAACGATTTGCAGGTCTAAGATCCGCGAATGAATACGCGAGCGAGTCGGTGCGTGGTTAGTACTCACCGCCTGGAGATTGTGGATGTCGTCGATGGCGAGATATTGAGCGATGTTGAAGAGAAGATCGTATGGGAGGGCGTTGAGGGACATGATGAGGAGATCTGATGTGGATGATGGAGAGGGAGGAGGACGCGGATCGAGTGGGGATAAGTTTATGGGAATTGGTAGAGAATCGTCGACCTCGAGTGCCCGCGCTACTACACTGCTCCCAATTTGGACATACACACGTGTACTCTCCCTCATGGAAAGATCTTCCATCGGCCTTTTGTCGTGGACTAAGCAACCCTGCATGATAGCAATGATTCAACAATTGGATGATTGAAGATTACGATGACTTGAAACAAATCAACTTTTTTTAGATCAGTGGCTATTGTGTTTTGGTAGGAAGAAGCATTTTTCGATGGGCTGTCAATGACACAAAAGAGAGCAAGATAGGAAGCGTTGAAGGATTCCAAGTACTTGATCATATCTGCGTGCTCAAAAAAAAACTGTGATGCTTATCTACCGCATAAAGATATCACCAGGTTTACGTCTTTAAAAGGCTTCTCCATCATGTGAGAGAAATGGCAAGCGGATCCTTATCGATCTCTTCCCTGATAAGTTGTTTTTCCCCTCTCTAGCACGGATACAAGCCCTCCGTTATACAGCCCCCACCGCAAGTATCCACGTCGCAACAATGGTGACCGAAGTCGCACGAGGAGCCAAGCAAAGTGGCACTATCGCCGACGTTTTCACAACGCTCGGCCCAAAGGTCGACGTCGCACCGCTCCCTGCACGGTTCGTGGACGTGAAGAAGGACGTGCTACGCGACATGGCCATGCAGCCAGAGGCGCTCGAGCTGGCTTGGAGAGGAGTTATCAAGGCTCTCGAACCACGCGTGCAGGAGATCATTTCCCTCAGAGGGAATGTGAGCTTCCCTACCCCCACTTTGCGTCATCATGCTTATTGATCGGTTATCGAGATCGTGCCACGGATTTCCTACAGAGACGTCGAGACTGGATTATCGGAAAGCCAAATAGATGCGATTCGAAAGACTGGCGTCGTAGTTGTTACAGGGGGTGTTCCGAAAGAAGTGAGTACGCTCACCAGGTTATGGCGACAACGACACGAACCGGATGGTAGGAAGCATTAGACTGGAAACGTCGCATCAAAGATTACATCGCTGCAAACCCTGTAAAAGGTGATATCATACTACCCGCCGTCCACCGACAGCGCTCAATACATTGATCGACAACAGGTTTCCCCGCCGACAACATCCAAGCATACGAGTTGTACAATTCGAAACCACAGATCGATGCACGCACGCACCCTGCTCTGCTCAACACCCAAAAGGCCCTCCTGTCCCTCTGGCATTCCTCTGCTCCCTTTCCCGATTCCCCCGACTTTTCGACGCCCATCAGCTACTTTGACCGTCTGCGGATACGCACCCCCGGGGACCGTACGTTTACACTCGGGCCACACATCGACGGAGGAAGCGTCGAACGATGGGAGGATCCAGCGTTCAGAAGAGTGTGGGGCAAGATTCTATCTGGCGATCCAAGAGGCTGGGAGTCATTCGACCCGTTTGATACCATCTGGAGGGTGAACGCAAAACAAGATCTATACAATACGGCGTACGTCAACGTCTATCTTTGGCTCCGTTGTCTAGACACATCGAAGAAATGACACATTCACTCACAACCTACTGATGCATCATACAGGAACCAGTGCACGATCCTCCGTTGCTGGCAAGGCTGGACGTCCATGTCCTGTACGGGCGTCGGCGAAGGTACCTTACGCGTCCTCCCCATGCTCTCCCTCGCAACCGCATACATCATCCTTCGTCCATTCTTCAAACCGCGTAGCGTCACCACGCAGATGAACCCAGCAGAGAGCGCAGTAAGTCTGGCTGCAGAAGACTGGGAACTAAACCTCGAAGGTAGCGAATTCCCCGGAAGCGTGCCTGGTAAGACGCAGGAACTGAACGAGGTCACACATCCGCACCTGAGACTCGCGGAAACTATGGTGTCCATTCCGAGGATCGAACCTGGGGATCAAGTATATTGTGAGTGCCCAGGGCCGAAGGGCTTGCCGAACACAATAACCAACAACTGACTGCGACTGACTCGGGCGGCGTCAGGGCATTGCGATACGGTACACGCTGTTGAAGAGGAACACGGGGGAAAGGAAGACTCCTCGGTGTTGTACATCCCAGCCGTCCCGCTGTGCGTGAAAAAGTAAGGCTTCCGACTGTTTCTCTACACCAATTTTGCCGTGATGACCCTAATCGTGAATGGCTATCCCACTAGCGCTTCCTACCTCCGAACCCAACGAGAGAATTTCGTCCACGGTCTCCCTGCGCCGTGAGTTCCTGTCATATTAATTGACTACGCCCTCCCCTAAAAGCATCCATACCCATATTGATATCCACCATTACAGCGACTTTCCCGGAGGTGAAGGCGAATCCAAGTTCCTCGGTCGTGCGACCTTGCAGGACATAACCACCCCAGAGGGCCGTCGTGCGATAGGGTTCGAGCGGT
Organism: Leccinum subgranulosum; assembly: GCA_038091575.1. Classification (NCBI taxonomy): domain Eukaryota; kingdom Fungi; phylum Basidiomycota; class Agaricomycetes; order Boletales; family Boletaceae; genus Leccinum; species Leccinum subgranulosum. The sequence goes on from JBBPOS010000343.1 coordinate 19,114, forward strand.
TCGTCGCTGATACTGCTTCGGGAGCTGATAATGCGGCGGTCACGGAGGAGGCCAATAGGATACTGTTTGGATGACACGAGTCTGTTGGGGATTTGAATCACCTCCCGGAAATGACGCATTGATCTGTCCCTGCACGAGGGTGGTTTCCAGGTGTATAAGTCGAATTGTAATTGTTATCGTGCCGAGGGTGAGATTGGGAGGAAAATGGGGTGCAAGTTCATCCCTACCTGGACGCCACCGTCCGCTCGGATGTGGATGTCACCATGGCTCATGTCGTCTAGGTACATGCCTTGTCTAGCTTTATATTATGCATGGCGGAAAAGAAAGAGAAATATGAGGACGGTCGATAGACGACGCACCACTGTGAACCAGGGGTTTGACGTTGCCGGTGGGGATGGAGCATTCTGACTCCGGGGAAGCATGGTGCATGGTGTACGATAGGCTCCCTACCGTGAAAGCCATCTGAGACTCCAAGTCGATCGAACGAGGCTTGAACATCTCCATTGCATTCCAAATGGGCCACTTATCACCGCAACAGCTTATAGGAAATAAGTCACCAGCGATGGAACCCACCTGCACTTTATTCTCAAAGATGTCGATGGGGACTCGAAGGCTGGAGTCAAGGGCTGACTCGCCGGCGGTCGGCAAGCTGGTTTTTGTTGATGGGCCGTAATAGACCCACCTTATGTAATTTCGCCCCCGCGCTTCTCCCCGAACGCTTCGAAAGCCTTCCGTTTGTTGCGGGAAAGTATCATAGACACCGAGCGGCGGTGATACAGTGGAAGTATCCGACACGACGAGAATTGCGCTCCGTTGCCCCAAGTACTTACTAGCCTGGGTAGCGCCGTGCTCTTCCTGTTACATAATTTGCGAAGCTTGACTTTGGCCGTTGATTGGTCCAGTACGCGTACGGCACTATGGGTCTTCGAGTGTTCCTTTTTGCTTTGCTCGGTAGCCTGTGCGGGCAGGCATGTTGTCGCGCACATTTCATTTGAATGATCTAATGGACAGCTCGGTCAATGGCGAACATGACCTGACGTCGACTCGGAGTCCCCAGTCGCTGTCGGACGACTCAGGATGGCATACCATCGATCACGTAAATGCAATTTATCAGTGACAAGCCATTGGATTGCTGGCCAAATATAGCCCCGACGGTCAGTTCCAATTTGTTTTTTCTTCTCTTCGCTCACGGGAAGAAAACCATGATTCCGAACTCGCTGGTCAACAGTTTCGTCCTCCTTGCAGCAGCGCGTTGTGTATCATCGGCAACCTACTGGCAGTCGAACAGCTTGACAGGCGACGATTTCGTCAACGCGTTCGACTGGCGAACGGACAGTGATCCCAACCATGGACGGGTGTACGCGTCCTCATCTTTCATTTTTCTCCCCCTCGATGACATTCGACACTCCAGGAATTACGTCGATCTCGAGACAGCACAGTCTAAAGGTCTTGTGTCCGTCGATGGAAACAAAGTCACCCTGCGTGCAGACAGCACCACCGTGCTCGATCCGACAGGACCGGGGCGTGACTCGTTCGATCTCGTGTCCTTCGATCAGTATACCACCCATGTCGCCATGCAAGTGTACTCTTGGACTCCATCTCCCCGTCAATCTCACTCCCTTCTTTGCGCAGCTTCGACATCGAACATATGCCCGAGGGTTGTGGCACCTGGCCAGCTGTTTGTATGTTTCCCCCCGCCTTATCTCTTTTTCTTCTTGAATCTGTTGCCGAGCTCACGCAATCGACTTAGGGTTAGTTGAATCGTATCTTGTATTCGTGCTTCCCTTCTCACCTTGCGTGACCAACGAATTTATAGGGTGCGTTCGGTCCCGAAAAGGTGTTTTCTAAATCTGGCTGAGCTGTTTGATCTCTCTCGTAGGAACTTGGCCCGAACTGGCCGAACGGGGTAAGGGCTTCCCTTGATGTGTCATAAACTGATGATTCGATGAAACACGTTAGGGAGAAATCGACATTGTCGAAGGCGTCAATATCCAGACGAAGGACCTCGTTACTCTGCACACGGGCGCCGGTTTGTTTCCAACCCTCGATGTCATGCTGATCATTGATCGCTTCTCCCTGTAATTGTCTATCACCTTCAGGTTGCACAATGCCTGCGAATCGGGATATGACAGGGTGAGCGCAAGGTTCTCTGTAGGTGTCTCCAGGAAGGTTACACTATGCTCCGACAGAACAACTAAGGGAACGAATTGCGATGTGTATGCGTCAAACACCACATCCTGCGGTGTCTCAGTCAATGCGGCCAAAAGCTATGGTTCGTCGTTCAATGCCGCCGGAGGAGGATGGTGGGTTCACGTTTCTTCTTGATGATAATCCCGGTACCAACGATTTTGTTGTCGGAACGTCAGGTACGCGGTAGAGCGTACGCCCTCGTTCATCAAGGTCTTTTTCTGGTCGCGAGATGATGACTCTGTTCCGCAAGACGTGTCGTGGCCGGGTTTGGTGATTGATACTGACAACTGGGTATGGATTCCGAAATTCTTCCGTATCTGAATGGTGAGTCGAGAGTTGAAGTGCTGATGTTTTTTTCGCGTCTCCTTTCTTCCTTCCTTATCGACAGGGCACACCCACAGCATACTTTCCGAGCAGTAGCGATTGCGATTTCAACACCCACCTCGGTCCATTCAATATCGTGATTGATCTCGATTTATGTATGTATATTCCTCCTGTCTCGGTTCCGAGGATGACGCCATGGACAACTCTCTCACTGACCACTCTGTTTCTCCCCCTTATTCTTGTCACGTAGGTGGTTCCTGGGCCGGTTCGCCTCAGTTTTATATCGCATCTGGTTGTCCGTCAACATGTGTCGGTCAGTGTCACTCCTTTTTTCTGATCGTGAACAAGAGACCTCCGCGATCGAGCTGTCGAATTCCGATTGTCTGACATGTTTGGCAGATTATGTCAATTCCAACCCCTCGGCGTTCAAAAACGCGTATTTCACTTTCAACTCGTTGACTATTTACGAGGACGGGGGTCTGGACGGAGGCATACCCTTCCTCCATGTTCCCCGTGGACACAAAAAGCCCCGCCGTCGGTAGCCATTTTCTCTCGCTTGCAGTATTTGATATACCCCTTCGAACTTTTTTAATCGTAATATTCAGTAATGGATCTTTTATTGTCGTGAACCAAGCACGATCACTCTGATACGTAGATTTATTGCGCCATCGACATGCCAGCCCCGAACCAGAAGCAGTGGATCAGAAAGACTTATCACCCGGTTCTCCATCCACCTGAGTGCTCAAGGTATCGATCGAAGGGTTTCTTGACCAACAGAAGAACATGCCATAGCAAGCATACGAGCTGCATAATGTTGCAGTCCAAAAGCACATCCGATACGCACGTCTTACACCGTTCCGATGCCCGATTCACAACCGGCTATTCTCCATCGTCTTCTGATTCCATCCATATCACAACGCCTATCGGTCGGTTACTTTGGCCGCCTGCGGAAGTGTGGAGCAAGATACCCAGTGGTAGACACTTGACGCCACTTGGTAAATGAAAGTGAAATAGGGACCTATATACACGCATCAGAAGAAGCCACCCCAGCATGGCGTAGCAAATGCCATGTAAATTCCAACGAATGTGAGAAAAAATGACCACAAATCACTGATGCTAAAGTTATCTGAACTTCGAGAATGTGCGCCTGATCTGCCATCAACTAGTATTTGGTGTTCCCTATGAAAAAAAAGTCATGTCTTTGTAGCGACTTTCCCGGAGGTGAAGGAGAATCCGGATACCTTGGCCGCGCAAGTAATCAGGACATAACCGTTCCGCAGAGCTGTCCGGGGCACGGGGGCCGTTTATCACGATGAGCGCTGATAATGCGTCTGTCGTGGATGAAGCTAAGTAATAGGATACCATTTGAGTGCACCCCGTTTTCCTTCCCATTCTACGCAACCCTGGCATCGGTTGAAGCCCTCGGTACAATCACTATGTAAAATGGTTTCAGTGCGGCTGCTCAACTTGCATACCTGGAAACAATCACATATAGGGGCAATAATCTTGCGTCGCGTACCGAACGACCGATTTCATTTCCGATAGATGATCCGAACCCTTACTAGCCAAATACCGCCCGAGCTGCCAGGCCTCTCAGGCTCTAATGTGGACATCGATCTTCCCCGATCGTGAGCAATTTCTGATGTCACAATATCTGCTAAATCTTTGTGGTGTGACTCACGACTGTGGTGCGGGAAAAAAAAAAGCTCGAGGGCGATCTTGATCATGAGCCAGGTATTATGTTACGGTGGGTGGGGGGAAGTGGCAGGGGTGATGTCATGACAAGATCCACTGTCAATGGACCAGCGTGCAACAGCCTTGCCCAAAGCCGACTTAGCCTCATTTACACACTGGCACTGGCTCTCGGTATTCCCCATCGATCGATCATAGTAGGTCCTTCAGAGTAGAAATAACCCTGTTTCAGTTGAGCGCTGTTTTGTTGCTGGTTTTTGATTTTCATCTTCAGTTCGCCGACGTTGTCGGTGACACACTAACACAGTATCGGAGGCTTACAACCAAGTAAGTGAGCTATGGATGTAACGTATAGAAACCTTACTGAGATCCTGAAAACCTGGCACCTCAACTCCATCGTTGCTGAGCGCGAACTCGGAATCCCGGTGTCGGTGATCGCGGCGAGGGATTGCAATTTCAAACTCAACTCCTGAATCCGGGTCGCCGAACGGCAAAAACAGAGCAGACAACTTATGATAACAAGCTGCGTAGTTTCGGATTCTTGCTGCCTAAAACAACCTTCATTGACGAAGGCACACTCAAAACACTGTAGTCCAGGACAGGGTATGTTTCTGCTCTGAATGGTTCTAATCATTTGGAATAATTTTCTGACCTAGCCTAAGTTCGTATCTTGTCACTTGACAAGCGCCACGCCGGCGGCGTCGCAGACTTGCAGGCAACTCCAGTCGATTTTACCAACCATGGAAGGAGGGAGACGTCACTTTCTGTCACCATACAGCGGTAGTCGGACCGTCAGACGCACATTCCAGTCATCGGCACATGTTGTGTTCTTTTCCTCGTACAAGGACCGCCGTATAGGTCCCGCTGGTCAACCCGCCCCATTATTGAGGCGTCCCGTACACGGCGTATTGAGTGCGTTTGTGTCGGAGTTTGGCTCTTCGCGAACACCTTCAATATGCACCAGCATCCGAAGAAAATTGAGCAACAGCAGCCAATGGTATACACAAAACGTGGCCGCCCAAGCCCCGAGGCCCTGACTCTTCTCCTACGGGTCCATCCCTGTGACTTACCATCGACTGGAAGACTAGTGGCCAAAAGAAGAGATCACGAGTGGTGTTAACATTCCTAATATTGCCCACCACAAGTGGTTGGCTCATATCTCCTTCGGGTTTTCTACGTTGGCCGCCTCAAAGGCTCCACCATTTGAACCTGCTTACGGAGAACAAAACAACAAGGCAATTGTAATGGGAGCGATATGACGACAACGAAGCTGACCCTGTACTTCGTTGCGACTCCAGGGACAGCATAGGTGCACTTCGCGATTCGCCATGATCGAGATATCGGGGTCGTTCTTCACATTCTGATCCGAAATGGGTATGGTAAGGTCTCTGAATTCTGAGGTGCGTTCCAGAGATCGATCTAAGTGCCATCGTTGATTCATCCTGTCAGAAGAGGCGTACTTTTCTGTTTCCTACCTTGCCCTTGCCCGTTGCCATCCCCCATAGGCAAGTTTCGGGCTGAGTTAGATGACATATGTACGTTTCGAAGGTCTGTATGCGTGTATAGGTGCGCCTGATCACTTTGTGACAGGTATACTTGCATATTTACATTATCCTACATATCTTCACCAGGGGGTTCTTCCTACCAGTTCCATCGATGGAAATGAACGAAACTGAAGCGTGTTTGGATCAATGACAACATCGAATTCCCGGTGGCAACGTATATGTGGTGTCGGTACAGTATAAATGCACCACCGTATGTACCACCATACATCCCAATCTTTTTCCCTTCCTCACTTACGGAACACGGCCCATGATGAATTGGAAGTTGTTGGTCAACAGTCTCGCCCTCCTTTCAGCAGTACGATTGTCGGCGACCTACTCGCTGTCAAGTAGCCTGACAGGCGAAGCTTTCGTCAATGCGTTCAACTGGGCGACGAATGGAGATCCTAATGGGGGACGAGTGTATGCACATTTATTCTTCCCCCTCTCACGTTTCCTCTCGTTATTATAGGTTACTGACGTTTGACATCCTAGGAATTACATCGATCTCGAAACAGCACGCTCCAAAGGTCTCGTGAGCATCTCTGGACATAAGGTTACGCTCAGCGCGGACAGTACTACCGTGCTCAATGCGACGGGACCGGGGCGCGACTCGTTCGACCTTGTCTCCTTCAAACAGTACACCAACCACGTCGCTATGCAGGTGTTTTTTTGGAGTACAATCATCCGTCAACCTCACTCCCTTTGCACAGCTTCGACATTGAACATATGCCCGAGGGTTGTGGCACGTGGCCAGCTGTTTGTATGTTTCTCCCCTTCCCACCTTTTTTTTCTTTTCTTAATCTCTGTTACCATACTCACGCGATCGATTACGCAGGGTCAGTCGAATACCGTCTTTTACTTGTGCTTCGCTTCTCACTTCTCGTAACGAACAAATATTTAGGGTACGTTCGGTCCCGAAGGAACGTGTCTTTTAATTTCGGCTGAACAATTCGATTGTAGGAACTTGGCCCGAACTGGCCGAACGGGGTAAGTCGAGACATTATTTGGAGTCACCTATGACGTACCATGTATCGATGCTAATGATCTCGTTGAAATGCGACAGGGAGAGATCGACATCGTCGAAGGCGTCAACAACCAGCCACCCGACTCTATCACCCTACACACGGGGCCAGGTATGTTTTCGTTTCCCTCTTATCTTATCTTTCATACCACCCACCACTCCAACTTCGCTGTGATGCACGCTGATCATCGATCGTCGATCGTCTCTGCCGCCGACTTGTCGACATGCAGGTTGCACGATGCCTGTGAATCGGAAGATGACCGGGTGAGCATCCGGTTCTCTGGAACTTGTGTCTTTATTGGCAAGGTGTTGACCATGCCGACCCGACAGGACGAGCAAAGGACGGAATTGCAACGCGTGGGATACGGACAACACGTCCTGCGGTGTCACGGTGAACACGGCTAACAGTTACGGTCCATCGTTCAATGCGGCCGGTGGAGGATGGTGGGTTCACGTTTCCCCGTTGACATGATGAATCCCGATGTTGATATGGTATGCGATGTCGCTGGTGGGAAACATTAGGTACGTGATCGAGCGCACGTCCTCATACATCCAGGTCTTTTTCTGGTCGCGATATGACGCGTCTGTTCCGAAAGACGTGTCGAATCCTGGTTCGACGATCGATACGAGTAATTGGGTATGTGTTTTCAAACGTGTAGCCGAATGCGGATGCCTTACTCCATCTTTGACCCTTTCTTTTTTTTCTCGTCGACAGGGAACGCCCGCGGCATACTTTCCGAGCAGCGAGGACTGCGATTTCAAGTCCCATCTCGGTGCAATGAGTATCGTAATAGATCTCGATTTCTGTATGTATACTTTCTTCTCCAGCCTCTATTCCGAGGACGGTTCCAAGGACACTCACCGATCCCTTTCCTCCTTCCTCCCCCCGTCTTCCCTCCTCTTCTGATATCCTTCCCACAGGCGGCTCGTGGGCCGGAAATGTTTACAGCTCGTCTGGTTGTCCGTCGACTTGTAATGGTCAGTATTTTTCTTTGTTGCAGTGATCCCAAGCCGAATCTGACACGCATACACGTTGCAGCTTATGTCAATTCCAACCCCTCTGCGTTCAAAAATGCGTATTTCACGTTCAACTCGTTGACGATTTACGAGTAAATACAAAGGACGAAGAGGCCAGGTACGGCGTACGTGAATAAGTACGGATGTGAAAAAGACGGGGACAAGGTCAATGTTCAATATGATGTGGGCAGTTGGAGTCTGTAGACATATCTATTGTTGTGTTAGTGGGTGCACATTTTTGGAGGAAATTTGACTATTGATGTTTCGTAACGTTCCACGCCACAGGATGTGACAAACATAACCAAATATTATCGATTTGTTTCCGTATGATCGTTCATTCTCACGTTCAACGTTAGCACATTCATGTCAAACATCACACGACTTGAACAGTCCGGCGAGCAGCCCCTTCTAATCATCACTGCGTGCAATGATTGTATCCGGATGCTCGCCTATCTCGCCAACGGGAAACAAGTTGTTTCCCTCGTTGGCGGAACTATTAGGATTTGGAATATGGAAAACGGAGAAGAAGATGGGAGATCGATGAACTCCTTCCCCAAGAAAGTGACTGCGCTCTGTGTCACCCAGGATGGCACAAAAATCATCAGCCGGGACATGGTTTGGACCGTTGGGTGCATAAGGGTGTGGAATGTCGAATCACATGAGGTTATGAACAAATGGGTTCACCAGGACAGCCCCAGACGAGTCCTTGGCCTTGAGACTGCTTTCCCTCCAGACAGTCATGTCGAATCGGAGGAGGTCATCAACGACTGGGTTCAGGAGAACATCAGCCAAGTCCCCGGGTTGCACCACTGCGAGCTTGCTGTCTCTCCAGATAATCGACTCATTGCAGTTGGTGGGTCGAGATTGTGCTTATACACAATGGAAGGGAAACAGGTCGGACATCACCATGACGTGGACATCCAATTGTCGATTTCGTCTGTCTGTTTCTCTCCAGATAGTCACAAACTCGCCTATGGCGATGGTGACGAGATCTACGTGTATAATGTCGAGACTAAAAAGTTCCTAGGTGAACCGAAAGGCCACGGAGATACGATCCAGTGTCTATTGTGGTCGCACGATGGCAGAAAGCTTTTCTCTGCTTCTAGACACAGCAAATTGATTCATTGTTGGGATTCCGATACTGGGAGACAAATTGGACAACCGTGGACAGGTCACACTCATTTCGTCCGCTCTATCTCCCTTTCCCCAGACGGATCTATGCTGGCAAGTGCTTCCCTTGATTGTACTGTCCGTTTGTGGAATGCGACTTCTGGTGACCCCATTGGACAATGTTTTCAGCATGTTGATCGTGTTTGTGCTGTTGCTTTCTCTCCCTCTGGTAGATCCGTGGTATCAGCAGGTTCGCACGGATGGATATACTCATGGTCTCTACCCTCATCAGATCCCCCCAGCAATCAGGGATTACGTGCTTGACCAGTGTTTTCACACTCACACTCATCACCTCTTGCCCTTACAGGAGATTCCGACAGTCCTTTGTGTACACTTTCTTCAAACTTATATATGTCTCTGTTAACATCCAGTTCAGCCCCCACTTGATCTCTCACCCTACATCATGAGGATCGACGATCAATGCGTGGCTGGTGGAAGCTTCAGTGATGTATATAAATGTTTGTACACTCAGGCTGGCGATTCAGTTCCAAAGAAGGTTTGGCATGGTATGCGAGTCATGATTTCCCCTAAATTATCCCTTCCTCAGATTGCGGTCAAGGCGTTTCGATTCAAGTTTACAACAGAAGGGGATGTGGACAACAGATCCATTGAAGTATCTATATGTATTTTTCCAATCTAATTATAATATGATTTTGATCATTTTTAGATGTCCCATCGAGAGCTGGGAATTTGGAGAAGGCTGCGCCACATCAACATTGTTCCATTTCTGGGCATTGCACATGGCTTTGGAATGGCTGGTTCCATGTCATTGGTATCGTTGTGGGTGCCCAATGGATCTCTCCATGATTTTCTCATCAATCATGACAATGCTCTGGGTGTCGCTCACCGGCTTCAATTTGTCAGTCTACTGGATTTCGTCGATGTCATCGTCTTCTGACCCCACTGATAGATCCTCGATATTGCAACCGGATTATGCCACTGTGGGTCGTTGCCATTGCTCCTCGGGCTTGTCGAGATAACACGCCACAGTGCATTCTCTTTCAATTGTTCATGGTGACCTAAATGGCGTGAGTTAGTGTCACAAGTTGAAGCACCCCTCCTCTGCTAATCATAAGTCAGAACAATGTTCTTCTTGATGCAGACTACTGCATGCTTAGTTGATTTCGGCAATGCATCCTTGGTGGGCAACACCCCAGAAGCATTAAACTATCTCCAGAGATCGACTGCAGGACCGGGAGCACTGCGCTGGGCGGCACCGGAACAAATTACTCACGACGATCAGTCCAGCGACTTCAGTCAAACCACCAAGAGTGACATATACTCTTTTGGGTGTGTTGCTCTCCAGGAAGGTCTCTTTGGCACGAAGGCGAGCGCATGTTGACTCTTTTGCAGGTGTTGATAGGCAAGGTTCCTTGGTCGGAAATTCGGGGCGATTTTTCTGTCACTCTGCGCTTGGCGGAAGGACACAACCCAGGCCGGCCCCCATCTCCACCAATCGACGACGCGCACTGACTGCTGGTCTCCAATAGAGGAGAGGCCTTCCATGGAGGAGATTATTCCAACTATTCGACAGTTCTTGGACCAGTGTCCACCAGCTGAGCCTCTCAGGGACTTATTTGGAATCGATCGTCAGACCGTTGTCGGCTCGTAGCCAGGATTACCCAGTGAAGTTGTTCAGAATGCTTGACTACTTCAGGGATGGTCACAGAAGGTGTGTTTGGTTCAATCCAATTCTATGGCATCTCTGAACCTTCCTCGCTTACCAAGGATACAACATGGCGCCGTGCTTGCCGGGTATAGGACCATACCACATCCTCCTCCCCCTTCAAGGAACACTGGATCAGCTTCGATTCAAGGTTCCTCACTCTCTTCATCAGAAGGTAAACCGATTCCAAATTTCATTCCTCCAACATGTCGTCTTCTCACATATACGCCCAGAATCACGGAATCCAAGCCGCTCTGAAACGACTACAGAGTACACCCTTATAAGAGGTGGCGATGTAGATACCCCTTATTGACGAGGATCAAAGGTTCCATCTACAACGGATCCTCGTTAGACAACTTGGATTATTCCTTTTTTTTTCGTTTGAGCACGTGCAACTTATGCTACTATAGTAGCAAGCTGTACCTCGGTGATTTCTTCCCTACGTACCCGAGTCTCATTACGATAAGCTCCAGCATTCCCAGCAGTTGATGGCCAGTTTCCAACAATGCGGAAATCATTCGAATAATGTTGGCTGCCTTTGCGATTACTGCTTTTAGAGCTATATTATTATACTTTGAGGCCTGGAATGATAACCTTCTATGAAAACATTTCAGAACTGTGCAGGATGATCAGACACACGCATCCTGTCTGCACCCACGACAGCTATGCTTGGGGAATAGGCTGACTCGGAGGTTCAACCCAGGTTCAACCCGTCATGGCGTCACTACCCAGTAGCGATTGCATTGCCTCCCTTGGAGGGAGCCCATAGTAGTGAACTTGCTGCGCCATGCAAAACCCGATCACGGCACAATCTGTTCCAGTCGGCCGCCCGATCTATGTAATACGAGAGAGCGTAAGACAGAAGTATGGAGGGGAGGACCCAACGTCAGCATCAGCTAAAAAAAGATCAAAGTACTCACCGCCGATAGGCGACCACTCCTCTCCCCTCCTGGTCGATGCGAACGCAAACCTGGATCCAGTAGAGACGTGTGACGAAACGGAGCCGGCGAAATCAGCCACCACGCCGAGTTCAACGTCCCCAGCACAGTTCAACCGGTTCAGCTTGAGTAGGACCATCGACCTGTTGAACTATGTGGATGTATCGTCCCCGTCCCCATATTACCTGTCCCTCGTTTAATCCCGTTCTATATCCCGTTCCCGTTCCCGTTCCCGCTTCCGGTCGACAGCACCACGTCCAGCGAAGACGAAGACGACCGAGTTTTGAGCTTGAGTGATGGCAAGCGCGCGATCGAACCATGAGGACACACCCAGATCACGTGATGGTGATAGCAATGACAATAACAATCCGACAATAACAATCCGACACCCGTGTCCATATCCATGTCCCGCGACGACTTCGTACGGCGGCAGCACTACAGGGCACGAAGTTGAGCGTGCGACCATGCACTGCCTTTGCCTCATTTAATTGCACATATGCTGTAGTGGTTCAAGTATAATCAGGCGCTCTCGCTTCATCATCCACCCTCACTGACTCCGTGGCACGAAACCCCATCTGCCACCAAGGCACTTTACCTGCACGCATGTCGAGTATCACATTAGAACCGCATGCTGGCAGTGGTTGCCAACCGCATAGGATCATTCAATCCTGGGTGAATGAAGACTATCCTTTTGACTTCCCCGTCGCGTGTCATCCTGACGGACTACGGGTTGTAACTGGTTCTGGCGTTGGAACTGCAAAAGTTTGGGATTTGGAAAGTGGAGGGCAAGTAGGAATAGCGATGGAGCATGAAGACCTCGATTCCATTTGGATGATTGCTGTGACTGGGGAAGGCACAAAGATTGTCAGCGGTTCCAATGTAACGTTTTCATTTTCACATTTTCACCTTTTCACATTTCATTTGTCATTGCCTCATGTTAGTCAGTATATATACTCGTGTCTCGTGTATCGTAGTTCTCTAGTTTTGGAATACTCATTTATTCTCTCGATTCCCGTCTCTTCGACGGCTTGAGTCAATCATCGTTGAGCACGTCCGTAACATTATTCCAAAACTATCCTAATCCGCCGACACTTCGTCCTCGGATCCCTTATCCTCTTCGCTTCGTCTCATACCACTTCGCCCGACTCGTAACGCTCTTCGCCACACGTTTCGTGATCCCACAGAAAAGTCCTCTCAACAAGGCAGTAGCTAGGGCCATAGTCCCTACACTCAAAGCTCTTAGGCGCAAGTCCCACTTCCGGAGCATTTGCTGTCGTTTGTCACGCGCTCCACGTTGTAAACTCTCGACGTAAACGAGTACCCGGATCCAGGGTTAAGGAATTGCTCCGCACGAGTTTAAAGTGTCGCTGGTCGCGAGAAAACCCCGAGAATACAACTCGGTTCCCACTGTATCTGTGAACTTCGGTTCTAAGGTCGAACACACCTCTTCCGAGAAACGTGTTGTGGCTAGGTCGTTGACCTCTGAATAGTGCCGTCGCATCAGCGTTCATAGTCGTAACTGCGGTTCGAAGGATCACTCTTCGAATTAAAATAAGAGTGGTAGTCTTGCAGAACTAAATCTGTGGCGAGAGTAACGCCATTCCGGTTCCCCCACGTTTGAGTCAACCCCTCTGGTGCCCCGCCAGTGTATTTCAACGCTATCCTCGTGTGATAGCATTCCTATTACCCGTTACACCCTAGACGCTCCATCGTACGGACGAGAAAGGACTTCGAGAGCCCCAACTCCCTACGACTGTTGCAGCCATGTCTGGATCTGGCTATTTGATGTCACAGCATCAACCTATTCCCGCTCGCATTCCCTCACGCGCCGCTTCTATCGAGATAGCAAGTCTCGATTGTGTGCGCAGTACCCTTCTAGGGGAACTAAGAGAACAGTGGGAGATACTCACTGTATAGTCTGAAGGTAACGAACAAAGTTGAAGGTAGTTGCGAGAGTAAGGACTCGAGCAAGTAGCTTAGAGTGAGAGTAAGATGGAAGAAAGAGTAGAAGACTCGTTATTATCCCAGAGCAATAGCTCCAGGTTTATATACGATACAGAGATGTTTGTATCTATGTACGTATTCTCCTATATAAGGGAAATAGAGATAGAACTCTA